>CAXIWN010000013.1:4629460-4855085 GCA_964036215.1 Oscheius sp. DF5033 | reverse complement strand
TAGGGACAATTAAATCCGAGGGACTTTCTACGAGGGCGAACCAAACCGGAGGCTCTTTCTACAAGGGCCATTCTCCGAAAAATCCGCTAAAAATCGTCTAAAATCCGATAAAAATCGCCAAAAATCCAAATCGCCAAAATTGGCGATCGCCAAAAAACCAAATCGCCAAAAATCCAAATCGCCAAAAATCCAAATCGCCAAAATTGGCGATCGCCAAAAATCCAAATCGCCAAAATTGGCGATCGCCAAAAATCCAAATCGCCAAAAATCCAAATCGCCAAAAATCCAAATCGCAAAAATCCAAATCGCCAAAAATCGAAATCGCCAAAATTGGCGATCGCCAAAAATCGAAATCGCCAAAAATCCAAATCGCCAAAATCCAAATCGCCAAAAATCCAAATCGCCAAAAATCCAAATCGCCAAAATTGGCGATCGCCAAAAATCCAAATCGCCAAAAATCCAAATCGCCAAAAATCCAAATCGCCAAAAATCCAAATCGCCAAAATTGGCGATCGCCAAAAATCCAAATCGCCAAAAATCGAAATCGCCAAAAATCCAAATCGCCAAAAATCCAAATCGCCAAAAATCCAAATCGCCAAAAATCCAAATCGCCAAAATTGGCGATCGCCAAAAATCCAAATCGCCAAAAATCCAAATCGCCAAAAATCCAAATCGCCAAAAATCCAAATCGCCAAAAATCCAAATCGCCAAAATTGGCGATCGCCAAAAATCCAAATCGCCAAAAATCCAAATCGCCAAAAATCCAAATCGCCAAAAATCCAAATCGCCAAAATTGGCGATCGCCAAAAATCCAAATCGCCAAAAATCCAAATCGCCAAAAATCCAAATCGCCAAAAATCGAAATCGCCAAAATTGGCGATCGCCAAAAATCGAAATCGCCAAAAATCCAAATCGCCAAAAATCCAAATCGCCAAAAATCCAAATCGCCAAAAATCCAAATCGCCAAAATTGGCGATCGCCAAAAATCCAAATCGCCAAAAATCCAAATCGCCAAAAATCCAAATCGCCAAAAATCCAAATCGCCAAAAATCCAAATCGCCAAAATTGGCGATCGCCAAAAATCCAAATCGCCAAAAATCCAAATCGCCAAAAATCCAAATCGCCAAAAATCCAAATCGCCAAAAATCCAAATCGCCAAAAATCCAAATCGCCAAAAATCCAAATCGCCAAAAATCCAAATCGCCAAAATTGGCGATCGCCAAAAATCCAAATCGCCAAAAATCCAAATCGCCAAAAATCCAAATCGCCAAAAATCCAAATCGCCAAAAATCCAAATCGCCAAAAATCGAAATCGCCAAAATTGGCGATCGCCAAAAATCGAAATCGCCAAAAATCCAAATCGCCAAAAATCCAAATCGCCAAAAATCCAAATCGCCAAAAATCCAAATCGCCAAAATTGGCGATCGCCAAAAATCCAAATCGCCAAAAATCCAAATCGCCAAAAATCCAAATCGCCAAAAATCCAAATCGCCAAAAATCCAAATCGCCAAAATTGGCGATCGCCAAAAATCCAAATCGCCAAAAATCCAAATCGCCAAAAATCCAAATCGCCAAAAATCCAAATCGCCAAAATTGGCGATCGCCAAAAATCCAAATCGCCAAAAATCCAAATCGCCAAAAATCCAAATCGCCAAAAATCCAAATCGCCAAAAATCCAAATCGCCAAAAATCGAAATCGCCAAAATTGGCGATCGCCAAAAATCGAAATCGCCAAAAATCCAAATCGCCAAAAATCCAAATCGCCAAAAATCCAAATCGCCAAAAATCCAAATCGCCAAAATTGGCGATCGCCAAAAATCCAAATCGCCAAAAATCCAAATCGCCAAAAATCCAAATCGCCAAAAATCCAAATCGCCAAAATTGGCGATCGCCAAAAATCCAAATCGCCAAAAATCCAAATCGCCAAAAATCCATATCGCCAAAAATCCAAATCGCCAAAAATCCAAATCGCCAAAAATCCAAATCGCCAAAAATCCAAATCGCCAAAAATCCAAATCGCCAAAAATCCAAAACGCCAAAAATCCAAATCGCCAAAAATCCAAAACGCCAAAAATCCAAATCGCCAAAAATCCAAAACGCCAAAAATCCAAATCGCCAAAAATCCAAATCGCCAAAAATCCAAATCGCCAAAAATCCAAATCGCCAAAAATCCAAATCGCCAAAAATCCAAATCGCCAAAAATCCAAAACGCCAAAAATCCAAATCGCCAAAAATCCAAAACGCCAAAAATCCAAATCGCCAAAAATCCAAAACGCCAAAAATCCAAATCGCCAAAAATCCAAATCGCCAAAAATCCAAAACGCCAAAAATCCAAATCGCCAAAAATCCAAATCGCCAAAAATCCAAATCGCCAAAAATCCAAATCGCCAAAAATCCAAAACGCCAAAAATCCAAATCGCCAAAAATCCAAATCGCCAAAAATCCAAATCGCCAAAAATCCAAATCGCCAAAAATCCAAATCGCCAAAAATCCAAATCGCCAAAAATCCAAATCGCCAAAAATCCAAATCGCCAAAAATCCAAATCGCCAAAAATCCAAATCGCCAAAAATCGAAATCGCCAAAATTGGCGATCGCCAAAAATCGAAATCGCCAAAAATCCAAATCGCCAAAATTGGCGATCGCCAAAAATCCAAATCGCCAAAAATCCAAATCGCCAAAAATCCAAATCGCCAAAAATCCAAATCGCCAAAAACCCAAATCGCCAAAAATCCAAATCGCCAAAATTGGCGATCGCCAAAAATCCAAATCGCCAAAAATCCAAATCGCCAAAAATCCAAATCGCCAAAAATCCAAATCGCCAAAAATCCAAATCGCCAAAATTGGCGATCGCCAAAAATCCAAATCGCCAAAAATCCAAATCGCCAAAAATCCAAATCGCCAAAAATCCAAATCGCCAAAAATCCAAATCGCCAAAATTGGCGATCGCCAAAAATCCAAATCGCCAAAAATCCAAATCGCCAAAAATCCAAATCGCCAAAAATCCAAATCGCCAAAAATCCAAATCGCCAAAAATCCAAATCGCCAAAAATCCAAATCGCCAAAAATCCAAATCGCCAAAATTGGCGATCGCCAAAAATCCAAATCGCCAAAAATCCAAATCGCCAAAAATCCAAATCGCCAAAAATCCAAATCGCCAAAAATCCAAATCGCCAAAAATCGAAATCGCCAAAATTGGCGATCGCCAAAAATCGAAATCGCCAAAAATCCAAATCGCCAAAAATCCAAATCGCCAAAAATCCAAATCGCCAAAAATCCAAATCGCCAAAATTGGCGATCGCCAAAAATCCAAATCGCCAAAAATCCAAATCGCCAAAAATCCAAATCGCCAAAAATCCAAATCGCCAAAATTGGCGATCGCCAAAAATCCAAATCGCCAAAAATCCAAATCGCCAAAAATCCAAATCGCCAAAAATCCAAATCGCCAAAATTGGCGATCGCCAAAAATCCAAATCGCCAAAAATCCAAATCGCCAAAAATCCAAATCGCCAAAAATCCAAATCGCCAAAAATCCAAATCGCCAAAAATCGAAATCGCCAAAATTGGCGATCGCCAAAAATCGAAATCGCCAAAAATCCAAATCGCCAAAAATCCAAATCGCCAAAAATCCAAATCGCCAAAAATCCAAATCGCCAAAATTGGCGATCGCCAAAAATCCAAATCGCCAAAAATCCAAATCGCCAAAAATCCAAATCGCCAAAAATCCAAATCGCCAAAAATCCAAATCGCCAAAATTGGCGATCGCCAAAAATCCAAATCGCCAAAAATCCAAATCGCCAAAAATCCAAATCGCCAAAAATCCATATCGCCAAAAATCCAAATCGCCAAAAATCCAAATCGCCAAAAATCCAAATCGCCAAAAATCCAAATCGCCAAAAATCCAAAACGCCAAAAATCCAAATCGCCAAAAATCCAAAACGCCAAAAATCCAAATCGCCAAAAATCCAAAACGCCAAAAATCCAAATCGCCAAAAATCCAAATCGCCAAAAATCCAAATCGCCAAAAATCCAAATCGCCAAAAATCGAAATCGCCAAAATTGGCGATCGCCAAAAATCGAAATCGCCAAAAATCCAAATCGCCAAAAATCCAAATCGCCAAAAATCCAAATCGCCAAAAATCCAAATCGCCAAAATTGGCGATCGCCAAAAATCCAAATCGCCAAAAATCCAAATCGCCAAAAATCGAAATCGCCAAAAATCCAAATCGCCAAAAATCCAAATCGCCAAAATTGGCGATCGCCAAAAATCCAAATCGCCAAAAATCCAAATCGCCAAAAATCCAAATCGCCAAAAATCCAAATCGCCAAAAATCGAAATCGCCAAAATTGGCGATCGCCAAAAATCGAAATCGCCAAAAATCCAAATCGCCAAAAATCCAAATCGCCAAAAATCCAAATCGCCAAAAATCCAAATCGCCAAAATTGGCGATCGCCAAAAATCCAAATCGCCAAAAATCCAAATCGCCAAAAATCCAAATCGCCAAAAATCCAAATCGCCAAAAATCGAAATCGCCAAAATTGGCGATCGCCAAAAATCGAAATCGCCAAAAATCGAAATCGCCAAAAATCCAAATCGCCAAAAATCCAAATCGCCAAAAATCCAAATCGCCAAAAATCCAAATCGCCAAAAATCCAAATCGCCAAAAATCGAAATCGCCAAAATTGGCGATCGCCAAAAATCGAAATCGCCAAAAATCCAAATCGCCAAAAATCCAAATCGCCAAAAATCCAAATCGCCAAAAATCCAAATCGCCAAAAATCCAAATCGCCAAAAATCCAAATCGCCAAAATTGGCGATCGCCAAAAATCCAAATCGCCAAAAATCCAAATCGCCAAAAATCCAAATCGCCAAAAATCCAAATCGCCAAAAATCCAAATCGCCAAAAATCCAAATCGCCAAAAATCCAAATCGCCAAAAATCCAAATCGCCAAAATTGGCGATCGCCAAAAATCCAAATCGCCAAAAATCCAAATCGCCAAAAATCCAAATCGCCAAAAATCCAAATCGCCAAAAATCCAAATCGCCAAAAATCGAAATCGCCAAAATTGGCGATCGCCAAAAATCGAAATCGCCAAAAATCCAAATCGCCAAAAATCCAAATCGCCAAAAATCCAAATCGCCAAAAATCCAAATCGCCAAAATTGGCGATCGCCAAAAATCCAAATCGCCAAAAATCCAAATCGCCAAAAATCCAAATCGCCAAAAATCCAAATCGCCAAAATTGGCGATCGCCAAAAATCCAAATCGCCAAAAATCCAAATCGCCAAAAATCCAAATCGCCAAAAATCCAAATCGCCAAAATTGGCGATCGCCAAAAATCCAAATCGCCAAAAATCCAAATCGCCAAAAATCCAAATCGCCAAAAATCCAAATCGCCAAAAATCCAAATCGCCAAAAATCGAAATCGCCAAAATTGGCGATCGCCAAAAATCGAAATCGCCAAAAATCCAAATCGCCAAAAATCCAAATCGCCAAAAATCCAAATCGCCAAAAATCCAAATCGCCAAAATTGGCGATCGCCAAAAATCCAAATCGCCAAAAATCCAAATCGCCAAAAATCCAAATCGCCAAAAATCCAAATCGCCAAAAATCCAAATCGCCAAAATTGGCGATCGCCAAAAATCCAAATCGCCAAAAATCCAAATCGCCAAAAATCCAAATCGCCAAAAATCCATATCGCCAAAAATCCAAATCGCCAAAAATCCAAATCGCCAAAAATCCAAATCGCCAAAAATCCAAATCGCCAAAAATCCAAAACGCCAAAAATCCAAATCGCCAAAAATCCAAAACGCCAAAAATCCAAATCGCCAAAAATCCAAAACGCCAAAAATCCAAATCGCCAAAAATCCAAATCGCCAAAAATCGAAATCGCCAAAATTGGCGATCGCCAAAAATCGAAATCGCCAAAAATCCAAATCGCCAAAAATCCAAATCGCCAAAAATCCAAATCGCCAAAAATCCAAATCGCCAAAATTGGCGATCGCCAAAAATCCAAATCGCCAAAAATCCAAATCGCCAAAAATCGAAATCGCCAAAAATCCAAATCGCCAAAAATCCAAATCGCCAAAATTGGCGATCGCCAAAAATCCAAATCGCCAAAAATCCAAATCGCCAAAAATCCAAATCGCCAAAAATCCAAATCGCCAAAAATCGAAATCGCCAAAATTGGCGATCGCCAAAAATCGAAATCGCCAAAAATCCAAATCGCCAAAAATCCAAATCGCCAAAAATCCAAATCGCCAAAAATCCAAATCGCCAAAATTGGCGATCGCCAAAAATCCAAATCGCCAAAAATCCAAATCGCCAAAAATCCAAATCGCCAAAAATCCAAATCGCCAAAAATCGAAATCGCCAAAATTGGCGATCGCCAAAAATCGAAATCGCCAAAAATCGAAATCGCCAAAAATCCAAATCGCCAAAAATCCAAATCGCCAAAAATCCAAATCGCCAAAATTGGCGATCGCCAAAAATCCAAATCGCCAAAAATCCAAATCGCCAAAAATCCAAATCGCCAAAAATCCAAATCGCCAAAAATCCAAATCGCCAAAAATCCAAATCGCCAAAATTGGCGATCGCCAAAAATCCAAATCGCCAAAAATCCAAATCGCCAAAAATCCAAATCGCCAAAAATCCAAATCGCCAAAAATCCAAATCGCCAAAAATCGAAATCGCCAAAATTGGCGATCGCCAAAAATCCAAATCGCCAAAAATCCAAATCGCCAAAAATCGAAATCGCCAAAAATCGAAATCGCCAAAAATCCAAATCGCCAAAAATCCAAATCGCCAAAAATCCAAATCGCCAAAAATCGAAATCGCCAAAATTGGCGATCGCCAAAAATCCAAATCGCCAAAAATCCAAATCGCCAAAAATCGAAATCGCCAAAAATCGAAATCGCCAAAAATCCAAATCGCCAAAAATCCAAATCGCCAAAAATCCAAATCGCCAAAAATCCAAATCGCCAAAATTGGCGATCGCCAAAAATCCAAATCGCCAAAAATCCAAATCGCCAAAAATCCAAATCGCCAAAAATCCAAATCGCCAAAATTGGCGATCGCCAAAAATCCAAATCGCCAAAAATCCAAATCGCCAAAATCCAAATCGCCAAAAATCCAAATCGCCAAAAATCCAAATCGCCAAAAATCCAAATCGCCAAAAATCCAAATCGCCAAAAATCCAAATCGCCAAAAATCCAAATCGCCAAAAATCGAAATCGCCAAAATTGGCGATCGCCAAAAATCCAAATCGCCAAAAATCCAAATCGCCAAAATTGGCGATCGCCAAAAATCCAAATCGCCAAAAATCCAAATCGCCAAAAATCCAAATCGCCAAAAATCCAAATCGCCAAAAATTGGCGATCGCCAAAAATCCAAATCGCCAAAAATCCAAATCGCCAAAAATCCAAATCGCCAAAAATCCAAATCGCCAAAATTGGCGATCGCCAAAAATCCAAATCGCCAAAAA
The DNA here is from genome assembly GCA_964036215.1 of Oscheius sp. DF5033. Lineage (NCBI taxonomy): Eukaryota > Metazoa > Nematoda > Chromadorea > Rhabditida > Rhabditidae > Oscheius > Oscheius sp. DF5033. The sequence goes on along the minus strand of CAXIWN010000013.1, from coordinate 4,847,603 downwards.
TCCAAATCGCCAAAAATCCAAATCGCCAAAAATCCAAATCGCCAAAAATCCAAATCGCCAAAAATCGAAACCGCCAAAATTGGCGATCGCCAAAAATCCAAATCGCCAAAAATCCAAATCGCCAAAATTGGCGATCGCCAAAAATCCAAATCGCCAAAAATCCAAATCGCCAAAAATCCAAATCGCCAAAAATCCAAATCGCCAAAATTGGCGATCGCCAAAAATCCAAATCGCCAAAAATCCAAATCGCCAAAAATCCAAATCGCCAAAAATCCAAATCGCCAAAAATCGAAATCGCCAAAATTGGCGATCGCCAAAAATCGAAATCGCCAAAAATCCAAATCGCCAAAATTGGCGATCGCCAAAAATCCAAATCGCCAAAAATCCAAATCGCCAAAAATCCAAATCGCCAAAAATCCAAATCGCCAAAAACCCAAATCGCCAAAAATCCAAATCGCCAAAATTGGCGATCGCCAAAAATCCAAATCGCCAAAAATCCAAATCGCCAAAAATCCAAATCGCCAAAAATCCAAATCGCCAAAATTGGCGATCGCCAAAAATCCAAATCGCCAAAAATCCAAATCGCCAAAAATCCAAATCGCCAAAAATCCAAATCGCCAAAAATCCAAATCGCCAAAAATCGAAATCGCCAAAATTGGCGATCGCCAAAAATCGAAATCGCCAAAAATCCAAATCGCCAAAAATCCAAATCGCCAAAAATCCAAATCGCCAAAAATCCAAATCGCCAAAATTGGCGATCGCCAAAAATCCAAATCGCCAAAAATCCAAATCGCCAAAAATCGAAATCGCCAAAAATCCAAATCGCCAAAAATCCAAATCGCCAAAATTGGCGATCGCCAAAAATCCAAATCGCCAAAAATCCAAATCGCCAAAAATCCAAATCGCCAAAAATCCAAATCGCCAAAAATCGAAATCGCCAAAATTGGCGATCGCCAAAAATCGAAATCGCCAAAAATCCAAATCGCCAAAAATCCAAATCGCCAAAAATCCAAATCGCCAAAAATCCAAATCGCCAAAATTGGCGATCGCCAAAAATCCAAATCGCCAAAAATCCAAATCGCCAAAAATCCAAATCGCCAAAAATCCAAATCGCCAAAAATCGAAATCGCCAAAATTGGCGATCGCCAAAAATCGAAATCGCCAAAAATCGAAATCGCCAAAAATCCAAATCGCCAAAAATCCAAATCGCCAAAAATCCAAATCGCCAAAATTGGCGATCGCCAAAAATCCAAATCGCCAAAAATCCAAATCGCCAAAAATCCAAATCGCCAAAAATCCAAATCGCCAAAAATCCAAATCGCCAAAAATCCAAATCGCCAAAATTGGCGATCGCCAAAAATCCAAATCGCCAAAAATCCAAATCGCCAAAAATCCAAATCGCCAAAAATCCAAATCGCCAAAAATCCAAATCGCCAAAAATCCAAATCGCCAAAAATCCAAATCGCCAAAAATCCAAATCGCCAAAAATCGAAATCGCCAAAATTGGCGATCGCCAAAAATCCAAATCGCCAAAAATCCAAATCGCCAAAATTGGCGATCGCCAAAAATCCAAATCGCCAAAAATCCAAATCGCCAAAAATCCAAATCGCCAAAAATCCAAATCGCCAAAAATCCAAATCGCCAAAAATCCAAATCGCCAAAATTGGCGATCGCCAAAAATCCAAATCGCCAAAAATCCAAATCGCCAAAAATCCAAATCGCCAAAAATCCAAATCGCCAAAAATCGAAATCGCCAAAATTGGCGATCGCCAAAAATCCAAATCGCCAAAAATCCAAATCGCCAAAAATCGAAATCGCCAAAAATCGAAATCGCCAAAAATCCAAATCGCCAAAAATCCAAATCGCCAAAAATCCAAATCGCCAAAAATCCAAATCGCCAAAAATCCAAATCGCCAAAAATCGAAATCGCCAAAATTGGCGATCGCCAAAAATCCAAATCGCCAAAAATCCAAATCGCCAAAAATCGAAATCGCCAAAAATCGAAATCGCCAAAAATCCAAATCGCCAAAAATCCAAATCGCCAAAAATCCAAATCGCCAAAAATCCAAATCGCCAAAATTGGCGATCGCCAAAAATCCAAATCGCCAAAAATCCAAATCGCCAAAAATCCAAATCGCCAAAAATCCAAATCGCCAAAATTGGCGATCGCCAAAAATCCAAATCGCCAAAAATCCAAATCGCCAAAAATCCAAATCGCCAAAAATCCAAATCGCCAAAAATCCAAATCGCCAAAAATCCAAATCGCCAAAAATCCAAATCGCCAAAAATCCAAATCGCCAAAAATCCAAATCGCCAAAAATCGAAATCGCCAAAATTGGCGATCGCCAAAAATCCAAATCGCCAAAAATCGAAATCGCCAAAATTGGCGATCGCCAAAAATCCAAATCGCCAAAAATCCAAATCGCCAAAAATCGAAATCGCCAAAAATCGAAATCGCCAAAAATCCAAATCGCCAAAAATCCAAATCGCCAAAAATCCAAATCGCCAAAAATCCAAATCGCCAAAATTGGCGATCGCCAAAAATCCAAATCGCCAAAAATCCAAATCGCCAAAAATCCAAATCGCCAAAAATCCAAATCGCCAAAATTGGCGATCGCCAAAAATCCAAATCGCCAAAAATCCAAATCGCCAAAAATCCAAATCGCCAAAAATCCAAATCGCCAAAAATCCAAATCGCCAAAAATCCAAATCGCCAAAAATCCAAATCGCCAAAAATCCAAATCGCCAAAAATCCAAATCGCCAAAAATCGAAATCGCCAAAATTGGCGATCGCCAAAAATCCAAATCGCCAAAAATCCAAATCGCCAAAATTGGCGATCGCCAAAAATCCAAATCGCCAAAAATCCAAATCGCCAAAAATCCAAATCGCCAAAAATCCAAATCGCCAAAATTGGCGATCGCCAAAAATCCAAATCGCCAAAAATCCAAATCGCCAAAAATCCAAATCGCCAAAAATCCAAATCGCCAAAAATCCAAATCGCCAAAAATCCAAATCGCCAAAAATCCAAATCGCCAAAAATCCAAATCGCCAAAAATCCAAATCGCCAAAAATCGAAATCGCCAAAATTGGCGATCGCCAAAAATCCAAATCGCCAAAAATCCAAATCGCCAAAAATCGAAATCGCCAAAATTGGCGATCGCCAAAAATCCAAATCGCCAAAAATCCAAATCGCCAAAAATCGAAATCGCCAAAAATCGAAATCGCCAAAAATCCAAATCGCCAAAAATCCAAATCGCCAAAAATCCAAATCGCCAAAAATCCAAATCGCCAAAATTGGCGATCGCCAAAAATCCAAATCGCCAAAAATCCAAATCGCCAAAAATCCAAATCGCCAAAAATCCAAATCGCCAAAAATCCAAATCGCCAAAATTGGCGATCGCCAAAAATCCAAATCGCCAAAAATCCAAATCGCCAAAAATCCAAATCGCCAAAAATCCAAATCGCCAAAAATCCAAATCGCCAAAAATCCAAATCGCCAAAAATCCAAATCGCCAAAAATCCAAATCGCCAAAAATCCAAATCGCCAAAAATCGAAATCGCCAAAATTGGCGATCGCCAAAAATCCAAATCGCCAAAAATCCAAATCGCCAAAATTGGCGATCGCCAAAAATCCAAATCGCCAAAAATCCAAATCGCCAAAAATCCAAATCGCCAAAAATCCAAATCGCCAAAAATCCAAATCGCCAAAATTGGCGATCGCCAAAAATCCAATTCGCCAAAAATCCAAATCGCCAAAAATCCAAATCGCCAAAAATCCAAATCGCCAAAAATCCAAATCGCCAAAAATCGAAATCGCCAAAATTGGCGATCGCCAAAAATCCAAATCGCCAAAAATCCAAATCGCCAAAAATCGAAATCGCCAAAAATCCAAATCGCCAAAAATCCAAATCGCCAAAAATCCAAATCGCCAAAAATCCAAATCGCCAAAAATCCAAATCGCCAAAAATCGAAATCGCCAAAATTGGCGATCGCCAAAAATCCAAATCGCCAAAAATCCAAATCGCCAAAAATCGAAATCGCCAAAAATCGAAATCGCCAAAAATCCAAATCGCCAAAAATCCAAATCGCCAAAAATCCAAATCGCCAAAAATCCAAATCGCCAAAATTGGCGATCGCCAAAAATCCAAATCGCCAAAAATCCAAATCGCCAAAAATCCAAATCGCCAAAAATCCAAATCGCCAAAATTGGCGATCGCCAAAAATCCAAATCGCCAAAAATCCAAATCGCCAAAAATCCAAATCGCCAAAAATCCAAATCGCCAAAAATCCAAATCGCCAAAAATCCAAATCGCCAAAAATCCAAATCGCCAAAAATCCAAATCGCCAAAAATCCAAATCGCCAAAAATCGAAATCGCCAAAATTGGCGATCGCCAAAAATCCAAATCGCCAAAAATCCAAATCGCCAAAATTGGCGATCGCCAAAAATCCAAATCGCCAAAAATCCAAATCGCCAAAAATCCAAGTCGCCAAAAATCCAAATCGCCAAAATTGGCGATCGCCAAAAATCCAAATCGCCAAAAATCCAAATCGCCAAAAATCCAAATCGCCAAAAATCCAAATCGCCAAAAATCCAAATCGCCAAAATTGGCGATCGCCAAAAATCCAAATCGCCAAAAATCCAAATCGCCAAAAATCCAAATCGCCAAAAATCCAAATCGCCAAAAATCCAAATCGCCAAAAATCGAAACCGCCAAAATTGGCGATCGCCAAAAATCCAAATCGCCAAAAATCCAAATCGCCAAAATTGGCGATCGCCAAAAATCCAAATCGCCAAAAATCCAAATCGCCAAAAATCCAAATCGCCAAAAATCCAAATCGCCAAAATTGGCGATCGCCAAAAATCCAAATCGCCAAAAATCCAAATCGCCAAAAATCCAAATCGCCAAAAATCCAAATCGCCAAAAATCGAAATCGCCAAAATTGGCGATCGCCAAAAATCGAAATCGCCAAAAATCCAAATCGCCAAAATTGGCGATCGCCAAAAATCCAAATCGCCAAAAATCCAAATCGCCAAAAATCCAAATCGCCAAAAATCCAAATCGCCAAAAACCCAAATCGCCAAAAATCCAAATCGCCAAAATTGGCGATCGCCAAAAATCCAAATCGCCAAAAATCCAAATCGCCAAAAATCCAAATCGCCAAAAATCCAAATCGCCGAAATTGGCGATCGCCAAAAATCCAAATCGCCAAAAATCCAAATCGCCAAAAATCCAAATCGCCAAAAATCCAAATCGCCAAAAATCGAAATCGCCAAAATTGGCGATCGCCAAAAATCGAAATCGCCAAAAATCCAAATCGCCAAAAATCCAAATCGCCAAAAATCCAAATCGCCAAAAATCCAAATCGCCAAAATTGGCGATCGCCAAAAATCCAAATCGCCAAAAATCCAAATCGCCAAAAATCGAAATCGCCAAAAATCCAAATCGCCAAAAATCCAAATCGCCAAAATTGGCGATCGCCAAAAATCCAAATCGCCAAAAATCCAAATCGCCAAAAATCCAAATCGCCAAAAATCCAAATCGCCAAAAATCGAAATCGCCAAAATTGGCGATCGCCAAAAATCGAAATCGCCAAAAATCCAAATCGCCAAAAATCCAAATCGCCAAAAATCCAAATCGCCAAAAATCCAAATCGCCAAAATTGGCGATCGCCAAAAATCCAAATCGCCAAAAATCCAAATCGCCAAAAATCCAAATCGCCAAAAATCCAAATCGCCAAAAATCGAAATCGCCAAAATTGGCGATCGCCAAAAATCGAAATCGCCAAAAATCGAAATCGCCAAAAATCCAAATCGCCAAAAATCCAAATCGCCAAAAATCCAAATCGCCAAAATTGGCGATCGCCAAAAATCCAAATCGCCAAAAATCCAAATCGCCAAAAATCCAAATCGCCAAAAATCCAAATCGCCAAAAATCCAAATCGCCAAAAATCCAAATCGCCAAAATTGGCGATCGCCAAAAATCCAAATCGCCAAAAATCCAAATCGCCAAAAATCCAAATCGCCAAAAATCCAAATCGCCAAAAATCCAAATCGCCAAAAATCGAAATCGCCAAAATTGGCGATCGCCAAAAATCCAAATCGCCAAAAATCCAAATCGCCAAAAATCGAAATCGCCAAAAATCGAAATCGCCAAAAATCCAAATCGCCAAAAATCCAAATCGCCAAAAATCCAAATCGCCAAAAATCCAAATCGCCAAAATTGGCGATCGCCAAAAATCCAAATCGCCAAAAATCCAAATCGCCAAAAATCCAAATCGCCAAAAATCCAAATCGCCAAAAATCCAAATCGCCAAAATTGGCGATCGCCAAAAATCCAAATCGCCAAAAATCCAAATCGCCAAAAATCCAAATCGCCAAAAATCCAAATCGCCAAAAATCCAAATCGCCAAAAATCCAAATCGCCAAAAATCCAAATCGCCAAAAATCCAAATCGCCAAAAATCCAAATCGCCAAAAATCGAAATCGCCAAAATTGGCGATCGCCAAAAATCCAAATCGCCAAAAATCCAAATCGCCAAAATTGGCGATCGCCAAAAATCCAAATCGCCAAAAATCCAAATAGCCAAAAATCCAAATCGCCAAAAATCCAAATCGCCAAAATTGGCGATCGCCAAAAATCCAAATCGCCAAAAATCCAAATCGCCAAAAATCCAAATCGCCAAAATTGGCGATCGCCAAAAATCCAAATCGCCAAAAATCCAAATCGCCAAAAATCCAAATCGCCAAAAATCCAAATCGCCAAAAATCCAAATCGCCAAAAATCGAAACCGCCAAAATTGGCGATCGCCAAAAATCCAAATCGCCAAAAATCCAAATCGCCAAAAATCCAAATCGCCAAAAATCCAAATCGCCAAAAATCCAAATCGCCAAAAATCCAAATCGCCAAAATTGGCGATCGCCAAAAATCCAAATCGCCAAAAATCCAAATCGCCAAAAATCCAAATCGCCAAAAATCGAAATCGCCAAAAATCGAAATCGCCAAAATTGGCGATCGCCAAAAATCGAAATCGCCAAAAATCCAAATCGCCAAAAATCCAAATCGCCAAAAATCCAAATCGCCAAAATTGGCGATCGCCAAAAATCCAAATCGCCAAAAATCCAAATCGCCAAAAATCCAAATCGCCAAAAATCCAAATCGCCAAAAATCCAAATCGCCAAAATTGGCGATCGCCAAAAATCCAAATCGCCAAAAATCCAAATCGCCAAAAATCCAAATCGCCAAAAATCGAAATCGCCAAAATTGGCGATCGCCAAAAATCGAAATCGCCAAAAATCCAAATCGCCAAAAATCCAAATCGCCAAAAATCCAAATCGCCAAAAATCCAAATCGCCAAAATTGGCGATCGCCAAAAATCCAAATCGCCAAAAATCCAAATCGCCAAAAATCCAAATCGCCAAAATTGGCGATCGCCAAAAATCCAAATCGCCAAAAATCCAAATCGCCAAAAATCCAAATCGCCAAAAATCCAAATCGCCAAAAATCCAAATCGCCAAAAATCCAAATCGCCAAAAATCCAAATCGCCAAAAATCGAAATCGCCAAAATTGGCGATCGCCAAAAATCCAAATCGCCAAAAATCCAAATCGCCAAAAATCCAAATCGCCAAAAATCCAAATCGCCAAAAATCCAAATCGCCAAAATTGGCGATCGCCAAAAATCGAAATCGCCAAAAATCGAAATCGCCAAAAATCCAAATCGCCAAAAATCCAAATCGCCAAAAATCCAAATCGCCAAAATTGGCGATCGCCAAAAATCCAAATCGCCAAAAATCCAAATCGCCAAAAATCCAAATCGCCAAAAATCCAAATCGCCAAAAATCCAAATCGCCAAAATTGGCGATCGCCAAAAATCCAAATCGCCAAAAATCCAAATCGCCAAAAATCCAAATCGCCAAAAATCCAAATCGCCAAAATTGGCGATCGCCAAAAATCCAAATCGCCAAAAATCCAAATCGCCAAAAATCCAAATCGCCAAAATTGGCGATCGCCAAAAAACCAAATCGCCAAAAATCCAAATCGCCAAAAATCCAAATCGCCAAAATTGGCGATCGCCAAAAAACCAAATCGCCAAAAATCCAAATCGCCAAAAATCCAAATCGCCAAAATTGGCGATCGCCAAAAATCCAAATCGCCAAAATTGGCGATCGCCAAAAATCCAAATCGCCAAAAATCCAAATCGCCAAAAATCCAAATCGCCAAAATTGGCGATCGCCAAAAAACCAAATCGCCAAAAATCCAAATCGCCAAAAATCCAAATCGCCAAAATTGGCGATCGCCAAAAATCCAAATCGCCAAAATTGGCGATCGCCAAAAATCCAAATCGCCAAAAATCCAAATCGCCAAAAATCCAAATCGCCAAAATTGGCGATCGCCAAAAATCCAAATCGCCAAAAATCCAAATCGCCAAAATTGGCGATCGCCAAAAATCCAAATCGCCAAAATTGGCGATCGCCAAAAATCCAAATCGCCAAAAATCCAAATCGCCAAAAATCCAAATCGCCAAAATTAGCGATCGCCAAAAACCAAATCGCCAAAAATCCAAATCGCCAAAATTGGCGATCGCCAAAAATCCAAATCGCCAAAAATCCAAATCGCCAAAAATCCAAATCGCCAAAATTGGCGATCGCCAAAATTGGCGATCGCCAAAAATCCAAATCGCCAAAAATCCAAATCGCCAAAAATCCAAATCGCCAAAATTAGCGATCGCCAAAAAACCAAATCGCCAAAAATCCAAATCGCCAAAAATCCAAATCGCCAAAATTGGCGATCGCCAAAAATCCAAATCGCCAAAAATCCAAATCGCCAAAAATCCAAATCGCCAAAATTGGCGATCGCCAAAAAACCAAATCGCCAAAAATCCAAATCGCCAAAAATCCAAATCGCCAAAATTGGCGATCGCCAAAAAACCAAATCGCCAAAAATCCAAATCGCCAAAAATCCAAATCGCCAAAATTGGCGATCGCCAAAAATCCAAATCGCCAAAATTGGCGATCGCCAAAAATCCAAATCGCCAAAAATCCAAATCGCCAAAAATCCAAATCGCCAAAATTGGCGATCGCCAAAAAACCAAATCGCCAAAAATCCAAATCGCCAAAAATCCAAATCGCCAAAATTGGCGATCGCCAAAAATCCAAATCGCCAAAATTGGCGATCGCCAAAAATCCAAATCGCCAAAAATCCAAATCGCCAAAAATCCAAATCGCCAAAATTGGCGATCGCCAAAAATCCAAATCGCCAAAAATCCAAATCGCCAAAATTGGCGATCGCCAAAAATCCAAATCGCCAAAATTGGCGATCGCCAAAAATCCAAATCGCCAAAAATCCAAATCGCCAAAAATCCAAATCGCCAAAATTGGCGATCGCCAAAAACCAAATCGCCAAAAATCCAAATCGCCAAAATTGGCGATCGCCAAAAATCCAAATCGCCAAAAATCCAAATCGCCAAAAATCCAAATCGCCAAAAATCCAAATCGCCAAAAATCCAAATCGCCAAAAATCCAAATCGCCAAAATTGGCGATCGCCAAAAATCCAAATCGCCAAAATTGGCGATCGCCAAAAATCCAAATCGCCAAAAATCCAAATCGCCAAAAATCCAAATCGCCAAAAATCCAAATCGCCAAAATTGGCGATCGCCAAAAATCCAAATCGCCAAAATTGGCGATCGCCAAAAATCCAAATCGCCAAAAATCCAAATCGCCAAAAATCCAAATCGCCAAAATTAGCGATCGCCAAAAATCCAAATCGCCAAAAATCCAAATCGCCAAAATTGGCGATCGCCAAAAATCCAAATCGCCAAAATTGGCGATCGCCAAAAATCCAAATCGCCAAAATTGGCGATCGCCAAAAATCCAAATCGCCAAAAATCCAAATCGCCAAAAATCCAAATCGCCAAAATTAGCGATCGCCAAAAAACCGAATCGCCAAAAATCCAAATCGCCAAAAATCCAAATCGCCAAAATTGGCGATCGCCAAAAATCCAAATCGCCAAAAATCCAAATCGCCAAAAATCCAAATCGCCAAAATTGGCGATCGCCAAAAAACCAAATCGCCAAAAATCCAAATCGCCAAAAATCCAAATCGCCAAAATTGGCGATCGCCAAAAATCCAAATCGCCAAAAATCCAAATCGCCAAAAATCCAAATCGCCAAAATTGGCGATCGCCAAAAATCCAAATCGCCAAAAATCCAAATCGCCAAAAATCCAAATCGCCAAAATTGGCTATCGCCAAAAAACCAAATCGCCAAAAATCCAAATCGCCAAAAATCCAAATCGCCAAAATTGGCGATCGCCAAAAAACCAAATCGCCAAAAATCCAAATCGCCAAAAATCCAAATCGCCAAAATTGGCGATCGCCAAAAATCCAAATCGCCAAAATTGGCGATCGCCAAAAATCCAAATCGCCAAAAATCCAAATCGCCAAAAATCCAAATCGCCAAAATTGGCGATCGCCAAAAATCCAAATCGCCAAAATTGGCGATCGCCAAAAATCCAAATCGCCAAAAATCCAAATCGCCAAAATTGGCGATCGCCAAAAATCCAAATCGCCAAAATTGGCGATCGCCAAAAATCCAAATCGCCAAAATTGGCGATCGCCAAAAATCCAAATCGCCAAAATTGGCGATCGCCAAAAATCCAAATCGCCAAAAATCCAAATCGCCAAAAATCCAAATCGCCAAAATTAGCGATCGCCAAAAAACCAAATCGCCAAAAATCCAAATCGCCAAAAATCCAAATCGCCAAAATTGGCGATCGCCAAAAACCAAATCGCCAAAAATCCAAATCGCCAAAATTGGCGATCGCCAAAATCCAAATCGCCAAAAATCCAAATCGCCAAAAATCCAAATCGCCAAAAATCCAAATCGCCAAAAATCCAAATCGCCAAAATTGGCGATCGCCAAAAATCCAAATCGCCAAAAATCCAAATCGCCAAAAATCCAAATCGCCAAAAATCCAAATCGCCAAAAATCCAAATCGCCAAAATTGGCGATCGCCAAAAATCCAAATCGCCAAAATTGGCGATCGCCAAAAATCCAAATCGCCAAAAATCCAAATCGCCAAAAATCCAAATCGCCAAAATTAGCGATCGCCAAAAATCCAAATCGCCAAAAATCCAAATCGCCAAAATTGGCGATCGCCAAAAATCCAAATCGCCAAAAATCCAAATCGCCAAAAATCCAAATCGCCAAAATTGGCGATCGCCAAAAAACCAAATCGCCAAAAATCCAAATCGCCAAAAATCCAAATCGCCAAAATTGGCGATCGCCAAAAATCCAAATCGCCAAAAATCCAAATCGCCAAAAATCCAAATCGCCAAAATTGGCGATCGCCAAAAATCCAAATCGCCAAAAATCCAAATCGCCAAAATTGGCGATCGCCAAAAATCCAAATCGCCAAAAATCCAAATCGCCAAAAATCCAAATCGCCAAAATTGGCGATCGCCAAAAAACCAAATCGCCAAAAATCCAAATCGCCAAAAATCCAAATCGCCAAAATTGGCGATCGCCAAAAAACCAAATCGCCGAAAATCCAAATCGCCAAAAATCCAAATCGCCAAAATTGGCGATCGCCAAAAATCCAAATCGCCAAAATTGGCGATCGCCAAAAATCCAAATCGCCAAAAATCCAAATCGCCAAAAATCCAAATCGCCAAAATTGGCGATCGCCAAAAATCCAAATCGCCAAAATTGGCGATCGCCAAAAATCCAAATCGCCAAAATTGGCGATCGCCAAAAATCCAAATCGCCAAAAATCCAAATCGCCAAAATTAGCGATCGCCAAAAAACCAAATCGCCAAAAATCCAAATCGCCAAAAATCCAAATCGCCAAAATTGGCGATCGCCAAAAAACCAAATCGCCAAAAATCCAAATCGCCAAAAATCCAAATCGCCAAAATTGGCGATCGCCAAAAATCCAAATCGCCAAAATTGGCGATCGCCAAAAATCCAAATCGCCAAAATTGGCGATCGCCAAAAATCCAAATCGCCAAAAATCCAAATCGCCAAAATTAGCGATCGCCAAAAAACCAAATCGCCAAAAATCCAAATCGCCAAAAATCCAAATCGCCAAAATTAGCGATCGCCAAAAAACCAAATCGCCAAAAATCCAAATCGCCAAAAATCCAAATCGCCAAAATTGGCGATCGCCAAAAATCCAAATCGCCAAAATTGGCGATCGCCAAAAATCCAAATCGCCAAAAATCCAAATCGCCAAAAATCCAAATCGCCAAAATTGGCGATCGCCAAAAATCCAAATCGCCAAAAATCCAAATCGCCAAAATTGGCGATCGCCGAAAATCCAAATCGCCAAAATTGGCGATCGCCAAAAATCCAAATCGCCAAAAATCCAAATCGCCAAAATTGGCGATCGCCAAAAAACCAAATCGCTAAAAATCCAAATCGCCAAAATTGGCGATCGCCAAAAATCCAAATCGCCAAAATTGGCGATCGCCAAAAATCCAAATCGCCAAAAATCCAAATCGCCAAAAATCCAAATCGCCAAAATTGGCGATCGCCAAAAATCCAAATCGCCAAAAATCCAAATCGCCAAAATTGGCGATCGCCAAAAATCCAAATCGCCAAAATTGGCGATCGCCAAAAATCCAAATCGCCAAAAATCCAAATCGCCAAAAATCCAAATCGCCAAAATTAGCGATCGCCAAAAAACCAAATCGCCAAAAATCCAAATCGCCAAAAATCCAAATCGCCAAAATTGGCGATCGCCAAAAAACCAAATCGCCAAAAATCCAAATCGCCAAAAATCCAAATCGCCAAAATTGGCGATCGCCAAAAATCCAAATCGCCAAAAATCCAAATCGCCAAAAATCCAAATCGCCAAAAATCCAAATCGCCAATTTTGGCGATCGCCAAAAATCCAAATCGCCAAAAATCCAAATCGCCAAAAATCCAAATCGCCAAAAATCCAAATCGCCAAAATTGGCGATCGCCAAAAATCCAAATCGCCAAAAATCCAAATCGCCAAAATTGGCGATCGCCAAAAATCCAAATCGCCAAAATTGGCGATCGCCAAAAATCCAAATCGCCAAAAATCCAAATCGCCAAAATTAGCGATCGCCAAAAATCCAAATCGCCAAAATTGGCGATCGCCAAAAATCCAAATCGCCAAAAATCCAAATCGCCAAAAATCCAAATCGCCAAAATTGGCGATCGCCAAAAATCCAAATCGCCAAAATTGGCGATCGCCAAAAATCCAAATCGCCAAAATTGGCGATCGCCAAAAATCCAAATCGCCAAAAATCCAAATCGCCAAAATTAGCGATCGCCAAAAAACCAAATCGCCAAAAATCCAAATCGCCAAAAATCCAAATCGCCAAAATTGGCGATCGCCAAAAAACCAAATCGCCAAAAATCCAAATCGCCAAAAATCCAAATCGCCAAAATTGGCGATCGCCAAAAATCCAAATCGCCAAAATTGGCGATCGCCAAAAATCCAAATCGCCAAAATTGGCGATCGCCAAAAATCCAAATCGCCAAAAATCCAAATCGCCAAAAATCCAAATCGCCAAAATTAGCGATCGCCAAAAAACCAAATCGCCAAAAATCCAAATCGCCAAAATTAGCGATCGCCAAAAAACCAAATCGCCAAAAATCCAAATCGCCAAAAATCCAAATCGCCAAAATTGGCGATCGCCAAAAATCCAAATCGCCAAAATTGGCGATCGCCAAAAATCCAAATCGCCAAAAATCCAAATCGCCAAAAATCCAAATCGCCAAAATTGGCGATCGCCAAAAATCCAAATCGCCAAAAATCCAAATCGCCAAAATTGGCGATCGCCGAAAATCCAAATCGCCAAAATTGGCGATCGCCAAAAATCCAAATCGCCAAAAATCCAAATCGCCAAAATTGGCGATCGCCAAAAAACCAAATCACTAAAAATCCAAATCGCCAAAATTGGCGATCGCCAAAAATCCAAATCGCCAAAATTGGCGATCGCCAAAAATCCAAATCGCCAAAAATCCAAATCGCCAAAAATCCAAATCGCCAAAATTGGCGATCGCCAAAAATCCAAATCGCCAAAAATCCAAATCGCCAAAATTGGCGATCGCCAAAAATCCAAATCGCCAAAATTGGCGATCGCCAAAAATCCAAATCGCCAAAAATCCAAATCGCCAAAAATCCAAATCGCCAAAATTAGCGATCGCCAAAAAACCAAATCGCCAAAAATCCAAATCGCCAAAAATCCAAATCGCCAAAATTGGCGATCGCCAAAAAACCAAATCGCCAAAAATCCAAATCGCCAAAAATCCAAATCGCCAAAATTGGCGATCGCCAAAAATCCAAATCGCCAAAAATCCAAATCGCCAAAAATCCAAATCGCCAAAAATCCAAATCGCCAATTTTGGCGATCGCCAAAAATCCAAATCGCCAAAAATCCAAATCGCCAAAAATCCAAATCGCCAAAAATCCAAATCGCCAAAATTGGCGATCGCCAAAAATCCAAATCGCCAAAAATCCAAATCGCCAAAATTGGCGATCGCCAAAAATCCAAATCGCCAAAATTGGCGATCGCCAAAAATCCAAATCGCCAAAAATCCAAATCGCCAAAATTAGCGATCGCCAAAAATCCAATTCGCCAAAAATCCAAATCGCCAAAATTGGCGATCGCCAAAAATCCAAATCGCCAAAAATCCAAATCGCCAAAAATCCAAATCGCCAAAATTGGCGATCGCCAAAAAACCAAATCGCCAAAAATCCAAATCGCCAAAAATCCAAATCGCCAAAAATCCAAATCGCCAAAAATCCAAATCGCCAAAATTGGCGATCGCCAAAAATCCAAATCGCCAAAATTGGCGATCGCCAAAAATCCAAATCGCCAAAAATCCAAATCGCCAAAAATCCAAATCGCCAAATTTGGCGATCGCCAAAAATCCAAATCGCCAAAAATCCAAATCGCCAAAAATCCAAATCGCCAAAATTGGCGATCGCCAAAAATCCAAATCGCCAAAAATCCAAATCGCCAAAATTGGCGATCGCCAAAAATCCAAATCGCCAAAATTGGCGATCGCCAAAAATCCAAATCGCCAAAAATCCAAATCGCCAAAAATCCAAATCGCCAAAATTAGCGATCGCCAAAAATCCAAATCGCCAAAAATCCAAATCGCCAAAAATCCAAATCGCCAAAATTGGCGATCGCCAAAAAACCAAATCGCCAAAAATCCAAATCGCCAAAAATCCAAATCGCCAAAATTGGCGATCGCCAAAAATCCAAATCGCCAAAAATCCAAATCGCCAAAAATCCAAATCGCCAAAATTGGCGATCGCCAAAAATCCAAATCGCCAAAAATCCAAATCGCCAAAATTGGCGATCGCCAAAAATCCAAATCGCCAAAATTGGCGATCGCCAAAAATCCAAATCGCCAAAATTGGCGATCGCCAAAAATCCAAATCGCCAAAATTGGCGATCGCCAAAAATCCAAATCGCCAAAAATCCAAATCGCCAAAAATCCAAATCGCCAAAAATCCAAATCGCCAATTTTGGCGATCGCCAAAAATCCAAATCGCCAAAAATCCAAATCGCCAAAAATCCAAATCGCCAAAAATCCAAATCGCCAAAATTGGCGATCGCCAAAAATCCAAATCGCCAAAAATCCAAATCGCCAAAATTGGCGATCGCCAAAAATCCAAATCGCCAAAATTGGCGATCGCCAAAAATCCAAATCGCCAAAAATCCAAATCGCCAAAATTAGCGATCGCCAAAAAACCAAATCGCCAAAAATCCAAATCGCCAAAAATCCAAATCGCCAAAATTGGCGATCGCCAAAAAACCAAATCGCCAAAAATCCAAATCGCCAAAAATCCAAATCGCCAAAATTGGCGATCGCCAAAAATCCAAATCGCCAAAAATCCAAATCGCCAAAAATCCAAATCGCCAAAAATCCAAATCGCCAATTTTGGCGATCGCCAAAAATCCAAATCGCCAAAAATCCAAATCGCCAAAAATCCAAATCGCCAAAAATCCAAATCGCCAAAATTGGCGATCGCCAAAAATCCAAATCGCCAAAAATCCAAATCGCCAAAATTGGCGATCGCCAAAAATCCAAATCGCCAAAATTGGCGATCGCCAAAAATCCAAATCGCCAAAAATCCAAATCGCCAAAATTAGCGATCGCCAAAAATCCAATTCGCCAAAAATCCAAATCGCCAAAATTGGCGATCGCCAAAAATCCAAATCGCCAAAAATCCAAATCGCCAAAAATCCAAATCGCCAAAATTGGCGATCGCCAAAAAACCAAATCGCCAAAAATCCAAATCGCCAAAAATCCAAATCGCCAAAAATCCAAATCGCCAAAAATCCAAATCGCCAAAATTGGCGATCGCCAAAAATCCAAATCGCCAAAATTGGCGATCGCCAAAAATCCAAATCGCCAAAAATCCAAATCGCCAAAAATCCAAATCGCCAAATTTGGCGATCGCCAAAAATCCAAATCGCCAAAAATCCAAATCGCCAAAAATCCAAATCGCCAAAATTGGCGATCGCCAAAAATCCAAATCGCCAAAAATCCAAATCGCCAAAATTGGCGATCGCCAAAAATCCAAATCGCCAAAATTGGCGATCGCCAAAAATCCAAATCGCCAAAAATCCAAATCGCCAAAAATCCAAATCGCCAAAATTAGCGATCGCCAAAAATCCAAATCGCCAAAAATCCAAATCGCCAAAAATCCAAATCGCCAAAATTGGCGATCGCCAAAAAACCAAATCGCCAAAAATCCAAATCGCCAAAAATCCAAATCGCCAAAATTGGCGATCGCCAAAAATCCAAATCGCCAAAAATCCAAATCGCCAAAAATCCAAATCGCCAAAATTGGCGATCGCCAAAAATCCAAATCGCCAAAAATCCAAATCGCCAAAATTGGCGATCGCCAAAAATCCAAATCGCCAAAATTGGCGATCGCCAAAAATCCAAATCGCCAAAATTGGCGATCGCCAAAAATCCAAATCGCCAAAATTGGCGATCGCCAAAAATCCAAATCGCCAAAAATCCAAATCGCCAAAATTGGCGAACGCCAAAAATCCAAATCGCCAAAATTGGCGATCGCCAAAAATCCAAATCGCCAAAAATCCAAATCGCCAAAAATCCAAATCGCCAAAATTGGCGATCGCCAAAAATCCAAATCGCCAAAAATCCAAATCGCCAAAATTGGCGATCGCCAAAAATCCAAATCGCCAAAATTGGCGATCGCCAAAAATCCAAATCGCCAAAAATCCAAATCGCCAAAAATCCAAATCGCCAAAAATCCAAATCGCCAAAATTGGCGATCGCCAAAAATCCAAATCGCCAAAAATCCAAATCGCCAAAATTGGCGATCGCCAAAAATCCAAATCGCCAAAATTGGCGATCGCCAAAAATCCAAATCGCCAAAAATCCAAATCGCCAAAAATCCAAATCGCCAAAATTAGCGATCGCTAAAAATCCAAATCGCCAAAATTGGCGATCGCCAAAAATCCAAATCGCCAAAATTGGCGATCGCCAAAAATCCAAATCGCCAAAAATCCAAATCGCCAAAAATCCAAATCGCCAAAATTGGCGATCGCCAAAAAACCAAATCGCCAAAAATCCAAATCGCCAAAAATCCAAATCGCCAAAATTGGCGATCGCCAAAAATCCAAATCGCCAAAATTGGCGATCGCCAAAAATCCAAATCGCCAAAAATCCAAATCGCCAAAAATCCAAATCGCCAAAATTGGCGATCGCCAAAAATCCAAATCGCCAAAAATCCAAATCGCCAAAATTGGCGATCGCCAAAAATCCAAATCGCCAAAATTGGCGATCGCCAAAAATCCAAATCGCCAAAAATCCAAATCGCCAAAAATCCAAATCGCCAAAAATCCAAATCGCCAAAATTGGCGATCGCCAAAAATCCAAATCGCCAAAATTGGCGATCGCCAAAAATCCAAATCGCCAAAAATCCAAATCGCCAAAATTGGCGATCGCCAAAAATCCAAATCGCCAAAATTGGCGATCGCCAAAAATCCAAATCGCCAAAAAACCAAATCGCCAAAAATCCAAATCGCCAAAAATCCAAATCGCCAAAATTGGCGATCGCCAAAAACCAAATCGCCAAAAATCCAAATCGCCAAAATTGGCGATCGCCAAAAATCCAAATCGCCAAAAATCCAAATCGCCAAAAATCCAAATCGCCAAAAATCAAATCGCCAAAAATCCAAATCGCCAAAAATCCAAATCGCCAAAATTGGCGATCGCCAAAAATCCAAATCGCCAAAATTGGCGATCGCCAAAAATCCAAATCGCCAAAAATCCAAATCGCCAAAAATCCAAATCGCCAAAAATCCAAATCGCCAAAATTGGCGATCGCCAAAAATCCAAATCGCCAAAATTGGCGATCGCCAAAAATCCAAATCGCCAAAAATCCAAATCGCCAAAAATCCAAATCGCCAAAATTAGCGATCGCCAAAAATCCAAATCGCCAAAAATCCAAATCGCCAAAATTGGCGATCGCCAAAAATCCAAATCGCCAAAATTGGCGATCGCCAAAAATCCAAATCGCCAAAATTGGCGATCGCCAAAAATCCAAATCGCCAAAAATCCAAATCGCCAAAAATCCAAATCGCCAAAATTAGCGATCGCCAAAAAACCGAATCGCCAAAAATCCAAATCGCCAAAAATCCAAATCGCCAAAATTGGCGATCGCCAAAAATCCAAATCGCCAAAAATCCAAATCGCCAAAAATCCAAATCGCCAAAATTGGCGATCGCCAAAAAACCAAATCGCCAAAAATCCAAATCGCCAAAAATCCAAATCGCCAAAATTGGCGATCGCCAAAAATCCAAATCGCCAAAAATCCAAATCGCCAAAATTAGCGATCGCCAAAAATCCAAATCGCCAAAAATCCAAATCGCCAAAATTGGCGATCGCCAAAAATCCAAATCGCCAAAATTGGCGATCGCCAAAAATCCAAATCGCCAAAATTGGCGATCGCCAAAAATCCAAATCGCCAAAAATCCAAATCGCCAAAAATCCAAATCGCCAAAATTAGCGATCGCCAAAAAACCGAATCGCCAAAAATCCAAATCGCCAAAAATCCAAATCGCCAAAATTGGCGATCGCCAAAAATCCAAATCGCCAAAAATCCAAATCGCCAAAATTGGCGATCGCCAAAAAACCAAATCGCCAAAAATCCAAATCGCCAAAAATCCAAATCGCCAAAATTGGCGATCGCCAAAAATCCAAATCGCCAAAAATCCAAATCGCCAAAAATCCAAATCGCCAAAAATCCAAATCGCCAAAATTGGCGATCGCCAAAAATCCAAATCGCCAAAAATCCAAATCGCCAAAATTGGCGATCGCCAAAAATCCAAATCGCCAAAATTGGCGATCGCCAAAAATCCAAATCGCCAAAAATCCAAATCGCCAAAAATCCAAATCGCCAAAAATCCAAATCGCCAAAATTGGCGATCGCCAAAAATCCAAATCGCCAAAAATCCAAATCGCCAAAATTGGCGATCGCCAAAAATCCAAATCGCCAAAATTGGCGATCGCC
Source organism: Oscheius sp. DF5033 (assembly GCA_964036215.1). NCBI lineage: Eukaryota > Metazoa > Nematoda > Chromadorea > Rhabditida > Rhabditidae > Oscheius > Oscheius sp. DF5033. The sequence goes on along the minus strand of CAXIWN010000013.1, from coordinate 4,828,062 downwards.
AAAAATCCAAATCGCCAAAAATCCAAATCGCCAAAAATCCAAATCGCCAAAATTAGCGATCGCCAAAAATCCAAATCGCCAAAATTGGCGATCGCCAAAAATCCAAATCGCCAAAATTGGCGATCGCCAAAAATCCAAATCGCCAAAAATCCAAATCGCCAAAAATCCAAATCGCCAAAATTGGCGATCGCCAAAAAACCAAATCGCCAAAAATCCAAATCGCCAAAAATCCAAATCGCCAAAATTGGCGATCGCCAAAAATCCAAATCGCCAAAATTGGCGATCGCCAAAAATCCAAATCGCCAAAAATCCAAATCGCCAAAAATCCAAATCGCCAAAATTGGCGATCGCCAAAAATCCAAATCGCCAAAAATCCAAATCGCCAAAATTGGCGATCGCCAAAAATCCAAATCGCCAAAATTGGCGATCGCCAAAAATCCAAATCGCCAAAAATCCAAATCGCCAAAAATCCAAATCGCCAAAATTAGCGATCGCCAAAAAACCAAATCGCCAAAAATCCAAATCGCCAAAAATCCAAATCGCCAAAATTGGCGATCGCCAAAAACCAAATCGCCAAAAATCCAAATCGCCAAAATTGGCGATCGCCAAAAATCCAAATCGCCAAAAATCCAAATCGCCAAAAATCCAAATCGCCAAAAATCCAAATCGCCAAAAATCCAAATCGCCAAAAATCCAAATCGCCAAAATTGGCGATCGCCAAAAATCCAAATCGCCAAAATTGGCGATCGCCAAAAATCCAAATCGCCAAAAATCCAAATCGCCAAAAATCCAAATCGCCAAAAATCCAAATCGCCAAAATTGGCGATCGCCAAAAATCCAAATCGCCAAAATTGGCGATCGCCAAAAATCCAAATCGCCAAAAATCCAAATCGCCAAAAATCCAAATCGCCAAAATTAGCGATCGCCAAAAATCCAAATCGCCAAAAATCCAAATCGCCAAAATTGGCGATCGCCAAAAATCCAAATCGCCAAAATTGGCGATCGCCAAAAATCCAAATCGCCAAAATTGGCGATCGCCAAAAATCCAAATCGCCAAAAATCCAAATCGCCAAAAATCCAAATCGCCAAAATTAGCGATCGCCAAAAAACCGAATCGCCAAAAATCCAAATCGCCAAAAATCCAAATCGCCAAAATTGGCGATCGCCAAAAATCCAAATCGCCAAAAATCCAAATCGCCAAAAATCCAAATCGCCAAAATTGGCGATCGCCAAAAAACCAAATCGCCAAAAATCCAAATCGCCAAAAATCCAAATCGCCAAAATTGGCGATCGCCAAAAATCCAAATCGCCAAAAATCCAAATCGCCAAAAATCCAAATCGCCAAAATTGGCGATCGCCAAAAATCCAAATCGCCAAAAATCCAAATCGCCAAAAATCCAAATCGCCAAAATTGGCTATCGCCAAAAAACCAAATCGCCAAAAATCCAAATCGCCAAAAATCCAAATCGCCAAAATTGGCGATCGCCAAAAAACCAAATCGCCAAAAATCCAAATCGCCAAAAATCCAAATCGCCAAAATTGGCGATCGCCAAAAATCCAAATCGCCAAAATTGGCGATCGCCAAAAATCCAAATCGCCAAAAATCCAAATCGCCAAAAATCCAAATCGCCAAAATTGGCGATCGCCAAAAATCCAAATCGCCAAAATTGGCGATCGCCAAAAATCCAAATCGCCAAAAATCCAAATCGCCAAAATTGGCGATCGCCAAAAATCCAAATCGCCAAAATTGGCGATCGCCAAAAATCCAAATCGCCAAAATTGGCGATCGCCAAAAATCCAAATCGCCAAAATTGGCGATCGCCAAAAATCCAAATCGCCAAAAATCCAAATCGCCAAAAATCCAAATCGCCAAAATTAGCGATCGCCAAAAAACCAAATCGCCAAAAATCCAAATCGCCAAAAATCCAAATCGCCAAAATTGGCGATCGCCAAAAACCAAATCGCCAAAAATCCAAATCGCCAAAATTGGCGATCGCCAAAAATCCAAATCGCCAAAAATCCAAATCGCCAAAAATCCAAATCGCCAAAAATCCAAATCGCCAAAAATCCAAATCGCCAAAATTGGCGATCGCCAAAAATCCAAATCGCCAAAAATCCAAATCGCCAAAAATCCAAATCGCCAAAAATCCAAATCGCCAAAAATCCAAATCGCCAAAAATCCAAATCGCCAAAATTGGCGATCGCCAAAAATCCAAATCGCCAAAATTGGCGATCGCCAAAAATCCAAATCGCCAAAAATCCAAATCGCCAAAAATCCAAATCGCCAAAATTAGCGATCGCCAAAAATCCAAATCGCCAAAAATCCAAATCGCCAAAATTGGCGATCGCCAAAAATCCAAATCGCCAAAAATCCAAATCGCCAAAAATCCAAATCGCCAAAATTGGCGATCGCCAAAAAACCAAATCGCCAAAAATCCAAATCGCCAAAAATCCAAATCGCCAAAATTGGCGATCGCCAAAAATCCAAATCGCCAAAAATCCAAATCGCCAAAAATCCAAATCGCCAAAATTGGCGATCGCCAAAAATCCAAATCGCCAAAAATCCAAATCGCCAAAATTGGCGATCGCCAAAAATCCAAATCGCCAAAAATCCAAATCGCCAAAATTGGCGATCGCCAAAAAACCAAATCGCCAAAAATCCAAATCGCCAAAAATCCAAATCGCCAAAATTGGCGATCGCCAAAAAACCAAATCGCCGAAAATCCAAATCGCCAAAAATCCAAATCGCCAAAATTGGCGATCGCCAAAAATCCAAATCGCCAAAATTGGCGATCGCCAAAAATCCAAATCGCCAAAAATCCAAATCGCCAAAAATCCAAATCGCCAAAATTGGCGATCGCCAAAAATCCAAATCGCCAAAATTGGCGATCGCCAAAAATCCAAATCGCCAAAATTGGCGATCGCCAAAAATCCAAATCGCCAAAAATCCAAATCGCCAAAATTAGCGATCGCCAAAAAACCAAATCGCCAAAAATCCAAATCGCCAAAAATCCAAATCGCCAAAATTGGCGATCGCCAAAAAACCAAATCGCCAAAAATCCAAATCGCCAAAAATCCAAATCGCCAAAATTGGCGATCGCCAAAAATCCAAATCGCCAAAATTGGCGATCGCCAAAAATCCAAATCGCCAAAATTGGCGATCGCCAAAAATCCAAATCGCCAAAAATCCAAATCGCCAAAAATCCAAATCGCCAAAATTAGCGATCGCCAAAAAACCAAATCGCCAAAAATCCAAATCGCCAAAAATCCAAATCGCCAAAATTAGCGATCGCCAAAAAACCAAATCGCCAAAAATCCAAATCGCCAAAAATCCAAATCGCCAAAATTGGCGATCGCCAAAAATCCAAATCGCCAAAATTGGCGATCGCCAAAAATCCAAATCGCCAAAAATCCAAATCGCCAAAAATCCAAATCGCCAAAATTGGCGATCGCCAAAAATCCAAATCGCCAAAAATCCAAATCGCCAAAATTGGCGATCGCCGAAAATCCAAATCGCCAAAATTGGCGATCGCCAAAAATCCAAATCGCCAAAAATCCAAATCGCCAAAATTGGCGATCGCCAAAAAACCAAATCGCTAAAAATCCAAATCGCCAAAATTGGCGATCGCCAAAAATCCAAATCGCCAAAATTGGCGATCGCCAAAAATCCAAATCGCCAAAAATCCAAATCGCCAAAATTGGCGATCGCCAAAAATCCAAATCGCCAAAAATCCAAATCGCCAAAATTGGCGATCGCCAAAAATCCAAATCGCCAAAATTGGCGATCGCCAAAAATCCAAATCGCCAAAAATCCAAATCGCCAAAAATCCAAATCGCCAAAATTAGCGATCGCCAAAAAACCAAATCGCCAAAAATCCAAATCGCCAAAAATCCAAATCGCCAAAATTGGCGATCGCCAAAAAACCAAATCGCCAAAAATCCAAATCGCCAAAAATCCAAATCGCCAAAATTGGCGATCGCCAAAAATCCAAATCGCCAAAAATCCAAATCGCCAAAAATCCAAATCGCCAAAAATCCAAATCGCCAATTTTGGCGATCGCCAAAAATCCAAATCGCCAAAAATCCAAATCGCCAAAAATCCAAATCGCCAAAAATCCAAATCGCCAAAATTGGCGATCGCCAAAAATCCAAATCGCCAAAAATCCAAATCGCCAAAATTGGCGATCGCCAAAAATCCAAATCGCCAAAATTGGCGATCGCCAAAAATCCAAATCGCCAAAAATCCAAATCGCCAAAATTAGCGATCGCCAAAAATCCAATTCGCCAAAAATCCAAATCGCCAAAATTGGCGATCGCCAAAAATCCAAATCGCCAAAAATCCAAATCGCCAAAAATCCAAATCGCCAAAATTGGCGATCGCCAAAAAACCAAATCGCCAAAAATCCAAATCGCCAAAAATCCAAATCGCCAAAAATCCAAATCGCCAAAAATCCAAATCGCCAAAATTGGCGATCGCCAAAAATCCAAATCGCCAAAATTGGCGATCGCCAAAAATCCAAATCGCCAAAAATCCAAATCGCCAAAATTGGCGATCGCCAAAAATCCAAATCGCCAAAATTGGCGATCGCCAAAAATCCAAATCGCCAAAAATCCAAATCGCCAAAAATCCAAATCGCCAAAATTAGCGATCGCCAAAAATCCAAATCGCCAAAAATCCAAATCGCCAAAAATCCAAGTCGCCAAAATTGGCGATCGCCAAAAAACCAAATCGCCAAAAATCCAAATCGCCAAAAATCCAAATCGCCAAAATTGGCGATCGCCAAAAATCCAAATCGCCAAAAATCCAAATCGCCAAAAATCCAAATCGCCAAAATTGGCGATCGCCAAAAATCCAAATCGCCAAAAATCCAAATCGCCAAAATTGGCGATCGCCAAAAATCCAAATCGCCAAAATTGGCGATCGCCAAAAATCCAAATCGCCAAAATTGGCGATCGCCAAAAATCCAAATCGCCAAAATTGGCGATCGCCAAAAATCCAAATCGCCAAAAATCCAAATCGCCAAAATTGGCGAACGCCAAAAATCCAGATCGCCAAAATTGGCGATCGCCAAAAATCCAAATCGCCAAAAATCCAAATCGCCAAAAATCCAAATCGCCAAAATTGGCGATCGCCAAAAATCCAAATCGCCAAAAATCCAAATCGCCAAAATTGGCGATCGCCAAAAATCCAAATCGCCAAAATTGGCGATCGCCAAAAATCCAAATCGCCAAAAATCCAAATCGCCAAAAATCCAAATCGCCAAAAATCCAAATCGCCAAAATTGGCGATCGCCAAAAATCCAAATCGCCAAAAATCCAAATCGCCAAAATTGGCGATCGCCAAAAATCCAAATCGCCAAAATTGGCGATCGCCAAAAATCCAAATCGCCAAAAATCCAAATCGCCAAAAATCCAAATCGCCAAAATTAGCGATCGCCAAAAATCCAAATCGCCAAAAATCCAAATCGCCAAAATTGGCGATCGCCAAAAATCCAAATCGCCAAAAATCCAAATCGCCAAAAATCCAAATCGCCAAAATTGGCGATCGCCAAAAAACCAAATCGCCAAAAATCCAAATCGCCAAAAATCCAAATCGCCAAAAATCCAAATCGCCAAAAATCCAAATCGCCAAAATTGGCGATCGCCAAAAATCCAAATCGCCAAAAATCCAAATCGCCAAAATTGGCGATCGCCAAAAATCCAAATCGCCAAAATTGGCGATCGCCAAAAATCCAAATCGCCAAAAATCCAAATCGCCAAAAATCCAAATCGCCAAATTTGGCGATCGCCAAAAATCCAAATCGCCAAAAATCCAAATCGCCAAAATTGGCGATCGCCAAAAATCCAAATCGCCAAAAATCCAAATCGCCAAAATTGGCGATCGCCAAAAATCCAAATCGCCAAAATTGGCGATCGCCAAAAATCCAAATCGCCAAAAATCCAAATCGCCAAAAATCCAAATCGCCAAAATTGGGGCGAATAGGGAAGTTCACCCTCACCCTCACCCTGGTGATATCACCCGGTGATATCACCCAATCTTGGGTGAGGGTGAACTTCCCCATTTCACTTTTTGATTGAATTTTCGCCGAAGTTCACCCAATCTAAAAAGTTCACCCAATCATGAAAATTGCTATTTTCATCATTTCGTGAGTATCTTACTCTTATTAATTTTTATACTATTAATATTTTTAATAGTTTTTGCTATTTTCTTACTCAGAATTTGATAAGGAATCTAATGATGTATACTACATTTTATAAATCGAAATGCTAGAAAACTTATAAGCATTTTCATGCATTTAGGAATGTTTGCAATTGAAAATTTTTGTCTTGCGATATTTTTTTTTCAAACTGCTGACTATTGTATTTCTCACTTATTTTTTTCGAAATTCATTATGGGTATCCCTACTCATTTACAATGTTTATGTTTCTAGGTCAAAATTTTGTGATAAACACGATGCGCTTGGTTATAAAGTGCGCGGGTGCTGCTAGTGGAGTGTAAATCGTATTTTTTGATTTTGCTCTTCTTTTTTGGTTGGAACTACTTGCGCTATCCCTTTGCCCATCTCGAAAACTTTTTTAATTTTGGGAAGACGGTCGATAATTTCGTCGATGTCGAGTGAGACATCGGTCGTTCCATCTGGAACCTCGACACTTCCGTCCTCCCCAACTATAAAAACGAGGAAACTTGTAGGAAGACGTCCGATCGATCGTATTGTGCGAACTGCAACATATAACAGACAATTTCGGAGAGTACAGGAGAAGCGACGAGCCGGCGCCCACTCGGAAGGTGGATGGACATCGCCAGTGCGATTGACCACCGCCGGTAAACACACTATTCACTCGATTTCCTTATTGTATGTGCTGATTTTAATATACATAATAGTAAGCCTTCTTTTTTATAGACGATGTCAAAAAATTTTCGGCTGAGAAACCACTCGACGTCGAAAGGCGGCGCGCAAGCCAACTCGACGTCGAGTGATTTTTCTCTATTATACGTTGAGGAGTGCAAACTACACAAAAAAGACAATATATTATAAAACAGAAAAAAAGTTTTCGAGATGGGCAAAGGGATAGCGCAAGTAGTTCCAACCAAAAAAGAAGAGCAAAATCAAAAAATACGATTTACACTCCACTAGCAGCACCCGCGCACTTTATAACCAAGCGCATCGTGTTTATCACAAAATTTTGACCTAGAAACATAAACATTGTAAATGAGTAGGGATACCCATAATGAATTTCGAAAAAAATAAGTGAGAAATACAATAGTCAGCAGTTTGAAAAAAAAATATCGCAAGACAAAAATTTTCAATTGCAAACATTCCTAAATGCATGAAAATGCTTATAAGTTTTCTAGCATTTCGATTTATAAAATGTAGTATACATCATTAGATTCCTTATCAAATTCTGAGTAAGAAAATAGCAAAAACTATTAAAAATATTAATAGTATAAAAATTAATAAGAGTAAGATACTCACGAAATGATGAAAATAGCAATTTTCATGATTGGGTGAACTATTTAGATTGGGTGAACTTCGGCGAAAATTCAATCAAAAAGTGAAATGGGGAAGTTCACCCTCACCCAAGATTGGGTGATATCACCGGGTGATATCACCAGGGTGAGGGTGAGGGTGAACTTCCCTATTGGCCAAAATTGGCGATCGCCAAAAATCCAAATCGCCAAAAATCCAAATCGCCAAAATTGGCGATCGCCAAAAAACCAAATCGCCAAAAATCCAAATCGCCAAAAATCCAAATCGCCAAAATTGGCGATCGCCAAAAATCCAAATCGCCAAAAATCCAAATCGCCAAAAATCCAAATCGCCAAAATTGGCGATCGCCAAAAATCCAAATCGCCAAAAATCCAAATCGCCAAAATTGGCGATCGCCAAAAATCCAAATCGCCAAAAATCCAAATCGCCAAAATTAGCGATCGCCAAAAAACCAAATCGCCAAAAATCCAAATCGCCAAAAATCCAAATCGCCAAAATTGGCGATCGCCAAAAAACCAAATCGCCAAAAATCCAAATCGCCAAAAATCCAAATCGCCAAAATTAGCGATCGCCAAAAAACCAAATCGCCAAAAATCCAAATCGCCAAAAATCCAAATCGCCAAAAATCCAAATCGCCAAAAATCCAAATCGCCAAAAATCCAAATCGCCACAATTGGCGATCGCCAAAAATCCAAATCGCCAAAAATCCAAATCGCCAAAATTGGCGATCGCCAAAAATCCAAATCGCCAAAAATCCAAATCGCCAAAAATCCAAATCGCCAAAATTGGCGATCGCCAAAAAACCAAATCGCCAAAAATCCAAATCGCCAAAAATCCAAATCGCCAAAATTGGCGATCGCCAAAAAACCAAATCGCCAAAAATCCAAATCGCCAAAAATCCAAATCGCCAAAATTGGCGATCGCCAAAAACCAAATCGCCAAAAATCCAAATCGCCAAAAATCCAAATCGCCAAAAATCCAAATCGCCAACATTGGCGATCGCCAAAAAACCAAATCGCCAAAAATCCAAATCGCCAAAAATCCAAATCGCCAAAATTGGCGATCGCCAAAAAACCAAATCGCCAAAAATCCAAATCGCCAAAAATCCAAATCGCCAAAATTGGCGATCGCCAAAAATCCAAATCGCCAAAAATCCAAATCGCCAAAAATCCAAATCGCCAAAATTGGCGATCGCCAAAAATCCAAATCGCCAAAAATCCAAATCGCCAAAAATCCAAATCGCCAAAATTAGCGATCGCCAAAAAACCAAATCGCCAAAAATCCAAATCGCCAAAAATCCAAATCGCCAAAATTGGCGATCGCCAAAAAACCAAATCGCCAAAATTGGCGATCGCCAAAAATCCAAATCGCCAAAATTGGCGATCGCCAAAAATCCAAATCGCAAAAAATCCAAATCGCCAAAAAACCAAATCGCCAAAACTGGCGATCGCCAAAAATCCAAATCGCCAAAATTGGCGATCGCCAAAAATCCAAATCGCCAAAAATCCAAATCGCCAAAAATCCAAATCGCCAAAAATCCAAATCGCCAACATTGGCGATCGCCAAAAAACCAAATCGCCAAAAATCCAAATCGCCAAAATTGGCGATCGCCAAAAATCCAAATCGCCAAAAATCCAAATCAGCAAAATTGGCGATCGCCAAAAAACCAAATCGCTAAAAATCCAAATCGCCAAAAATCCAAATCGCCAAAATTGGCGATCGCCAAAAATCCAAATCGCCAAAAATCCAAATCGCCAAAAATCCAAATCGCCAAAATTGGCGATCGCCAAAAATCCAAATCGCCAAAAATCCAAATCGCCAAAATTGGCGATCGCCAAAAATCCAAATCGCCAAAAATCCAAATCGCCAAAATTGGCGATCGCCAAAAATCCAAATCGCCAAAATTGGCGATCGCCAAAAATCCAAATCGCCAAAAATCCAAATCGCCAAAAATCCAAATCGCCAAAATTAGCGATCGCCAAAAAACCAAATCGCCAAAAATCCAAATCGCCAAAAATCCAAATCGCCAAAATTGGCGATCGCCAAAAATGCAAATCGCCAAAAATCCAAATCGCCAAAAATCCAAATCGCCAAAATTGGCGAACGCCAAAAATCCAAATCGCCAAAATTGGCGATCGCCAAAAATCCAAATCGCCAAAAATCCAAATCGCCAAAAATCCAAATCGCCAAATTTGGCGATCGCCAAAAACCAAATCGCCAAAAATCCAAATCGCCAAAAATCCAAATCGCCAAAATTGGCGATCGCCAAAAATCCAAATCGCCAAAAATCCAAATCGCCAAAAATCCAAATCGCCAAAAATCCAAATCGCCAAAATTGGCGATCGCCAAAAATCCAAATCGCCAAAATCCAAATCGCCAAAATTGGCGATCGCCAAAAATCCAAATCGCCAAAATTGGCGATCGCCAAAAATCCAAATCGCCAAAAATCCAAATCACCAAAATTAGCGATCGCCAAAAATCCAAATCGCCAAAAATCCAAATCGCCAAAATTGGCGATCGCCAAAAATCCAAATCGCCAAAAATCCAAATCGCCAAAATTGGCGATCGCCAAAAAACCAAATCGCCAAAAATCCAAATCGCCAAAAATCCAAATCGCCAAAATTGGCAATCGCCAAAAATCCAAATCGCAAAAATCCAAATCGCCAAAAATCCAAATCGCCAAAAATCCAAATCGCCAAAATTGGCGATCGCCAAAAATCCAAATCGCCAAAAATCCAAATCGCCAAAATTGGCGATCGCCAAAAATCCAAATCGCCAAAATTAGCGATCGCCAAAAATCCAAATCGCCAAAAATCCAAATCGCCAAAATTAAAAATCGCCAAAAAACCAAATCGCCAAAAATCCAAATCGCCAAAAATCCAAATCGCCAAAATTGGCGATCGCCAAAATCCAAATCGCCAAAAATCCAAATCGCCAAAAATCCAAATCGCCAAAATTGGCGATCGCCAAAAATCCAAATCGCCAAAAATCCAAATCGCCAAAATTGGCGATCGGCAAAAATCCAAATCGCCAAAATTGGCGATCGCCAAAAATCCAAATCGCCAAAAATCCAAATCGCCAAAAATCCAAATCGCCAAAATTAGCGATCGCCAAAAATCCAAATCGCCAAAAATCAAATCGCCAAAATTGGCGATCGCCAAAAATCCAAATCGCCAAAAATCCAAATCGCCAAAATTGGCGATCGCCAAAAAACCAAATCGCCAAAAATCCAAATCGCCAAAAATCCAAATCGCCAAAATTGGCAATCGCCAAAAATCCAAAACGCCAAAATCCAAATCGCCAAAAATCCAAATCGCCAAAAATCCAAATCGCCAAAATTGGCGATCGCCAAAAATCCAAATCGCCAAAAATCCAAATCGCCAAAATTGGCGATCGCCAAAAATCCAAATCGCCAAAAATCCAAATCGCCAAAATTGGCGATCGGCAAAAATCCAAATCGCCAAAATTGGCGATCGCCAAAAATCCAAATCGCCAAAAATCCAAATCGCCAAAAATCCAAATCGCCAAAAATCAAATCGCCAAAATTGGCGATCGCCAAAAATCCAAATCGCCAAAAATCCAAATCGCCAAAATTGGCGATCGCCAAAAAACCAAATCGCCAAAAATCCAAATCGCCAAAAATCCAAATCGCCAAAATTGGCAATCGCCAAAAATCCAAAACGCCAAAAATCCAAATCGCCAAAAATCCAAATCGCCAAAAATCCAAATCGCCAAAATTGGCGATCGCCAAAAATCCAAATCGCCAAAAATCCAAATCGCCAAAATTGGCGATCGCCAAAAATCCAAATCGCCAAAATTGGCGATCGCCAAAAATCCAAATCGCCAAAAATCCAAATCGCCAATATTGGCGATCGCCAAAAATCCAAATCGCCAAAAATCCAAATCGCCAAAATTAGCGATCGCCAAAAATCCAAATCGCCAAAATTAGCGATCGCCAAAAATCCAAATCGCCAAAAATCCAAATCGCCAAAATTGGCGATCGCCAAAAATCCGGCCAACAGGAAACTTCACTATTCACTATTCACTATTTGGAATAGGAAACTTCACTAATTCACTAATAGTGAATTGGTGAATAGTGAAGTTTCCTATTCCAATTTTTGCTTTTTATGGTGAATTAGTGAAGTTTCCTATTTCAATTTCGCAATTGGGAACTTCACCAAATCTAGAAAAGTTCACTAAATCTAGAAAATTTCCGTTTTCAAAAGTTTTCAACTATTTTGCTTTCATTATTTCTATACTGTTATTATTTATAGTGGTTTTTGCTATTTTCTAACACAAAATTTGATAAGGAATCTAGTGATGTAGGTTATATTTCATAACTCGAAATACTAAGAAAGTTATAAGCGTTTTTATGCACACAAGGATGTTTCTCATGAAGATTGAAAATTTTTGTTTTCCAATATATTCTCAAGTTTCTTGCTATACTACTTAGCGCTCATTTTTCTTATGACTCACTATGGGTGCCCATACTCAATTACAATGTTTATGTTTCTAAAATGTTGTATTTTTTTCTGTAGTTTGTACTCCTTGAGTACTCCTTTGGACTCCTCAACATATAACAGAGAAAAATAACTTGACGTCGAGTCTCTTTGGATGACCGTCTGTTCGCCGCATATCGACGTAGGCGTGGTTTTTCGAAAAATGGGAAAGTTCACCAAATCTAGAAAAGTTCACTAAATCTAGAAAATTGACTTTTCAGTACTTCTCAACTATTTTGCTTTTATAATTTCTACAGTATCATTATTTTTTATAAATTGTACTATTTTCTTACTCAGAATTTGATAAGGAATAAAATGATGCATGGTATATTTCGTAAAACAAATTGCTAACAAAGTTATAGTCTTTTTTTGCTGAAAAAGTGTTTTTGCAATTGAAAATTTTTATTTTGCAATATATTTTCAAGCTTTTTACTATAGCACTTCGCACTTATTTTTTTCATAACTCATTATGGGTGTCCATACGCATTTAAGATTTTTAAGTTTATAAGTCAAAATGTTGTGATAAACATGATGCGCTAGGTTATAAAATGGACAGAAACCTCTAATAGGGTCAAATCGTATTATTCGTCTTTCGAGGATCCACTCGACGTCGAAAGGCGGCGGGCAGACAGTCATCCATGCAAACTCGACGTCAAGTGATTTTTCTCTGTTATACGCCGATGAGTCCAAATGAGTACTAAAAGAGTACAATCTACACAAAAAAGACAACATATTACAAAAGAGAAAAAAGAAAAACATTGGTATATAGCAGAGAAAAAAATTTTTCGAAATGGATGTGACATTTATGCTGTACGAGCGCATAAAGAAGAATAAAATCAGAAAACATGATTTACAATGTGTTAGCAGTATCTGTGCACTTTATAACCTGGCACATCGTGTTTATCACAAAATTTTGACCTAGAAACATAAATATGCTAACAAATAAGGAATACTATAATGAGTAGGGCTGTGCAAAAAAGTTTTTCACCTATTTTTTCTGAGATGTCTAACGGATAGATCATTGAGAGAGAAGCATTTTGGTATAAAAATTTTTCGATTTGGAGGCCATTTAAAATACCTATTTTACCTATTTTAGGTATTTTTACCTAAACCCGGTTACGCACCTAAAATGCACCTATTTTAGCCTTTTTTGGAGATTTTTGAAAAGTAGCATGTGGGGGACCCTTATGTATTTTTGGAAATTTTGACGGAAAATGGTAAATAAGGAGAGACCCTGTGCTATTTTCTAAAATTTCGCTGCCATGGTAACTAATCGATGTGGCGCATCCGGTTAGCATTTTGACTGCGTTTTTGACAACTCGGGTTCAATCCCCGCTACTGCAAACTTTTTTTCCGTCTTTTTTTCAAAGTATCATTGCGCATTTTGAAATTTGATATCTTTCCAATTTTCTTGATAAATTCATGCTTCTGGTAGCTAAAAGGCATGGAAAACACTAAAAAAGGCAGAAAAACCGGTCATCTGCTCGAAATATCGACGATTTTAGCAACCTATTTCCACCTATTTTGCACCTATTTTGGCATTTTTTGGCACCTATTTAGGTACCTAAAACGCGATTTTTAGAACCTAAAATGCACAGCCCTAATAATGAGCAAAGAAAAAATGTGTGCGAAGCTGTATAGTAAAAAGTTTGAAAATATATTGGAAAACAAAAATTTTCAACCAAAATATTCTTGTGAGCATAAAAATGCTTATAACTTGTCTGCCATTTCGATTTAGGAAATCTAACATGCACCATTGGATTCTTTATCAAATTCTGAGTTAGAAGATAGTAAAATTATAAAAAATAATCATACTGTACAAATATAAAAGCAAAATAGATGAAAACTTTTGAAAACGGAAATTTTCTAGATTTAGTGAATTTTCTAGATTTGGTGAAGTTCCCAATTGCGAATTTGAAATAGGAAACTTCACTAATTCACCACAAAAAAAGCGAAAAATGGAATAGGAAACTTCACTATTCACCAATTCACTATTAGTGAATTAGTGAAGTTTCCTATTCCAAATAGTGAATAGTGAATAGTGAAGTTTCCTGTTCGCCAAAAATCCAATCGCCAAAAATCCAAATCGCCAAAATTGGCGATCGCCAAAAAACCAAATCGCCAAAAATCCAAATCGCCAAAAATCCAAATCGCCAAAATTGGCGATCGCCAAAAAACCAAATCGCCAAAAATCCAAATCGCCAAAAATCCAAATCGCCAAAATTAGCGATCGCCAAAAAAACCAAATCGCCAAAAATCCAAATCGCCAAAAATCCAAATCGCCAAAATTGGCGATCGCCAAAAACCAAATCGCCAAAAATCCAAATCGCCAAAAATCCAAATCGCCAAAATTGGCGATCGCCAAAAATCCAAATCGCCAAAAATCCAAATCGCCAAAAATCCAAATCGCCAAAAATCCAAATCGCCAAAATTAGCGATCGCCAAAAATCCAAATCGCCAAAAATCCAAATCGCCAAAATTGGCGATCGCCAAAAATCCAAATCGCCAAAAATCCAAATCGCCAAAATTGGCGATCGCCAAAAAGCCAAATCGCCAAAAATCCAAATCGCCAAAAATCCAAATCGCCAAAAATCCAAATCGCCAAAAATCCAAATCGCCAAAAATCCAAATCGCCAAAAATCCAAATCGCCAAAATTGGCGATCGCCAAAAATCCAAATCGCCAAAAATCCAAATCGCCAAAATTGGCGATCGCCAAAAATCCAAATCGCCAAATTGGCGATCGCCAAAAATCCAAATCGCCAAAAATCCAAATCGCCAAAAATCCAAATCGCCAAAATTAGCGATCGCCAAAAAACCAAATCGCCAAAAATCCAAATCGCCAAAAATCCAAATCGCCAAAATTGGCGATCGCCAAAAAACCAAATCGCCAAAAATCCAAATCGCCAAAAATCCAAATCGCCAAAATTGGCGATCTCCAAAAATCCAAATCGCCAAAATTGGCGATCACCAAAAATCCAAATCGCCAAAAATCCAAATCGCCAAAATTGGCGATCGCCAAAAAACCAAATCGCCAAAAATCCAAATCGCCAAAAATCCAAATCGCCTAAATTGGCAATCGCCAAAAATCCAAATCGCCAAAAATCCAAATCGCCAAAAATCCAAATCGCCAAAATTGGCGATCGCCAAAAAACCAAATCGCCAAAATCCAAATCGCCAAAAATCCAAATCGCCAAAATTAGCGATCGCCAAAAACCAAATCGCCAAAAATCCAAATCGCCAAAAATCCAAATCGCCAAAATTGGCGATCGCCAAAAACCAAATCGCCAAAAATCCAAATCGCCAAAATTGGCGATCGCCAAAATCCAAATCGCCAAAATTAGCGATCGCCAAAAATCCAAATCGCCAAAAATCCAAATCGCCAAAATTAAAAAATCGCCAAAAAACCAAATCGCCAAAAATCCAAATCGCCAAAAATCCAAATCGCCAAAATTGGCGATCGCCAAAAATCCAAATCGCCAAAAATCCAAATCGCCAAAAATCCAAATCGCCAAAATTGGCGATCGCCAAAAATCCAAATCGCCAAAAATCCAAATCGCCAAAATTGGCGATCGCCAAAAATCCAAATCGCCAAAATTGGCGATCGCCAAAAATCCAAATCGCCAAAAATCCAAATCGCCAAAAATCCAAATCGCCAAAATTAGCGATCGCCAAAATCCAAATCGCCAAAAATCCAAATCGCCAAAATTGGCGATCGCCAAAAATCCAAATCGCCAAAAATCCAAATCGCCAAAATTGGCGATCGCCAAAAAACCAAATCGCCAAAAATCCAAATCGCCAAAATTGGCAATCGCCAAAAATCCAAATCGCCAAAAATCCAAATCGCCAAAAATCCAAATCGCCAAAAATCCAAATCGCCAAAATTGGCGATCGCCAAAAATCCAAATCGCCAAAAATCCAAATCGCCAAAATTGGCGATCGCCAAAAATCCAAATCGCCAAAATTGGCGATCGCCAAAAATCCAAATCGCCAAAAATCCAAATCGCCAAAATTGGCGATCGCCAAAAATCCAAATCGCCAAAAATCCAAATCGCCAAAATTAGCGATCGCCAAAAATCCAAATCGCCAAAATTAGCGATCGCCAAAAATCCAAATCGCCAAAAATCCAAATCGCCAAAATTGGCGATCGCCAAAAATCCAAATCGCCAAAAATCCAAATCGCCAAAATTGGCGATCGCCAAAAAACCAAATCGCCAAAAATCCAAATCGCCAAAAATCCAAATCGCCAAAATTGGCGATCGCCAAAAAACCAAATCGCCAAAAATCCAAATCGCCAAAAATCCAAATCGCCAAAATTAGCGATCGCCAAAAAACCAAATCGCCAAAAATCCAAATCGCCAAAAATCCAAATCGCCAAAATTGGCGATCGCCAAAAACCAAATCGCCAAAAATCCAAATCGCCAAAAATCCAAATCGCCAAAATTGGCGATCGCCAAAAAATTCAAATCGCCAAAAATCCAAATCGCCAAAAATCCAAATCGCCAAAAATCCAAATCGCCAAAAATCCAAATCGCCAAAATTAGCGATCGCCAAAAATCCAAATCGCCAAAAATCCAAATCGCCAAAATTGGCGATCGCCAAAAATCCAAATCGCCAAAAATCCAAATCGCCAAAAATCCAAATCGCCAAAAATCCAAATCGCCAAAAATCCAAATCGCCAAAAATCCAAATCGCCAAAAATCCAAATCGCCAAAATTGGCGATCGCCAAAAATCCAAATCGCCAAAAATCCAAATCGCCAAAATTGGCGATCGCCAAAAATCCAAATCGCCAAAATTGGCGATCGCCAAAAATCCAAATCGCCAAAAATCCAAATCGCCAAAAATCCAAATCGCCAAAATTAGCGATCGCCAAAAAACCAAATCGCCAAAAATCCAAATCGCCAAAAATCCAAATCGCCAAAATTGGCGATCGCCAAAAAACCAAATCGCCAAAAATCCAAATCGCCAAAAATCCAAATCGCCAAAATTGGCGATCTCCAAAAATCCAAATCGCCAAAATTGGCGATCACCAAAAATCCAAATCGCCAAAAATCCAAATCGCCAAAATTGGCGATCGCCAAAAAACCAAATCGCCAAAAATCCAAATCGCCAAAAATCCAAATCGCCAAAATTGGCAATCGCCAAAAATCCAAATCGCCAAAAATCCAAATCGCCAAAAATCCAAATCGCCAAAAATCCAAATCGCCAAAATTGGCGATCGCCAAAAATCCAAATCGCCAAAAATCCAAATCGCCAAAATTGGCGATCGCCAAAAATCCAAATCGCCAAAATTGGCGATCGCCAAAAATCCAAATCGCCAAAAATCCAAATCGCCAAAATTAAAAATCGCCAAAAAACCAAATCGCCAAAAATCCAAATCGCCAAAAATCCAAATCGCCAAAATTGGCGATCGCCAAAAAACCAAATCGCCAAAAATCCAAATCGCCAAAAATCCAAATCGCCAAAATTGGCGATCGCCAAAAAACCAAATCGCCAAAAATCCAAATCGCCAAAAATCCAAATCGCCAAAATTAGCGATCGCCAAAAAACCAAATCGCCAAAAATCCAAATCGCCAAAAATCCAAATCGCCAAAATTGGCGATCGCCAAAAACCAAATCGCCAAAAATCCAAATCGCCAAAAATCCAAATCGCCAAAATTGGCGATCGCCAAAAATCCAAATCGCCAAAAATCCAAATCGCCAAAAATCCAAATCGCCAAAAATCCAAATCGCCAAAAATCCAAATCGCCAAAATTAGCGATCGCCAAAAATCCAAATCGCCAAAAATCCAAATCGCCAAAATTGGCGATCGCCAAAAATCCAAATCGCCAAAAATCCAAATCGCCAAAAATCCAAATCGCCAAAATTGGCGATCGCCAAAAAACCAAATCGCCAAAAATCCAAATCGCCAAAAATCCAAATCGCCAAAAATCCAAATCGCCAAAAATCCAAATCGCCAAAAATCCAAATCGCCAAAAATCCAAATCGCCAAAATTGGCGATCGCCAAAAATCCAAATCGCCAAAAATCCAAATCGCCAAAATTGGCGATCGCCAAAAATCCAAATCGCCAAAATTGGCGATCGCCAAAAATCCAAATCGCCAAAAATCCAAATCGCCAAAAATCCAAATCGCCAAAATTAGCGATCGCCAAAAAACCAAATCGCCAAAAATCCAAATCGCCAAAAATCCAAATCGCCAAAATTGGCGATCGCCAAAAAACCAAATCGCCAAAAATCCAAATCGCCAAAAATCCAAATCGCCAAAATTGGCGATCTCCAAAAATCCAAATCGCCAAAATTGGCGATCACCAAAAATCCAAATCGCCAAAAATCCAAATCGCCAAAATTGGCGATCGCCAAAAAACCAAATCGCCAAAAATCCAAATCGCCAAAAATCCAAATCGCCAAAATTGGCAATCGCCAAAAATCCAAATCGCCAAAAATCCAAATCGCCAAAAATCCAAATCGCCAAAAATCCAAATCGCCAAAATTGGCGATCGCCAAAAATCCAAATCGCCAAAAATCCAAATCGCCAAAATTGGCGATCGCCAAAAATCCAAATCGCCAAAATTGGCGATCGCCAAAAATCCAAATCGCCAAAAATCCAAATCGCCAAAATTAAAAATCGCCAAAAAACCAAATCGCCAAAAATCCAAATCGCCAAAAATCCAAATCGCCAAAATTGGCGATCGCCAAAAAACCAAATCGCCAAAAATCCAAATCGCCAAAAATCCAAATCGCCAAAATTAGCGATCGCCAAAATTAGCGATCGCCAAAAATCCAAATCGCCAAAAATCCAAATCGCCAAAAATCCAAATCGCCAAAAATCCAAATCGCCAAAATTGGCGATCGCCAAAAATCCAAATCGCCAAAAATCCAAATCGCCAAAATTGGCGATCGCCAAAAATCCAAATCGCCAAAATTGGCGATCGCCAAAAATCCAAATCGCCAAAAATCCAAATCGCCAAAATTAAAAATCGCCAAAAAACCAAATCGCCAAAAATCCAAATCGCCAAAAATCCAAATCGCCAAAATTGGCGATCGCCAAAAAACCAAATCGCCAAAAATCCAAATCGCCAAAAATCCAAATCGCCAAAATTAGCGATCGCCAAAAAACCAAATCGCCAAAAATCCAAATCGCCAAAAATCCAAATCGCCAAAATTGGCGATCGCCAAAAACCAAATCGCCAAAAATCCAAATCGCCAAAAATCCAAATCGCCAAAATTGGCGATCGCCAAAAATCCAAATCGCCAAAATTAGCGATCGCCAAAAATCCAAATCGCCAAAAATCCAAATCGCCAAAATTGGCGATCGCCAAAAACCAAATCGCCAAAAATCCAAATCGCCAAAATTGGCGATCGCCAAAAATCCAAATCGCCAAAATTAGCGATCGCCAAAAATCCAAATCGCCAAAAATCCAAATCGCCAAAATTAAAAATCGCCAAAAAACCAAATCGCCAAAAATCCAAATCGCCAAAAATCCAAATCGCCAAAATTGGCGATCGCCAAAAATCCAAATCGCCAAAAATCCAAATCGCCAAAAATCCAAATCGCCAAAATTGGCGATCGCCAAAAATCCAAATCGCCAAAAATCCAAATCGCCAAAATTGGCGATCGCCAAAAATCCAAATCGCCAAAATTGGCGATCGCCAAAAATCCAAATCGCCAAAAATCCAAATCGCCAAAAATCCAAATCGCCAAAATTAGCGATCGCCAAAAATCCAAATCGCCAAAAATCCAAATCGCCAAAATTGGCGATCGCCAAAAATCCAAATCGCCAAAAATCCAAATCGCCAAAATTGGCGATCGCCAAAAAACCAAATCGCCAAAAATCCAAATCGCCAAAATTGGCAATCGCCAAAAATCCAAATCGCCAAAAATCCAAATCGCCAAAAATCCAAATCGCCAAAAATCCAAATCGCCAAAATTGGCGATCGCCAAAAATCCAAATCGCCAAAAATCCAAATCGCCAAAAATCCAAATCGCCAAAATTGGCGATCGCCAAAAATCCAAATCGCCAAAAATCCAAATCGCCAAAATTGGCGATCGCCAAAAATCCAAATCGCCAAAATTGGCGATCGCCAAAAATCCAAATCGCCAAAAATCCAAATCGCCAAAATTAAAAATCGCCAAAAAACCAAATCGCCAAAAATCCAAATCGCCAAAAATCCAAATCGCCAAAATTGGCGATCGCCAAAAAACCAAATCGCCAAAAATCCAAATCGCCAAAAATCCAAATCGCCAAAATTAGCGATCGCCAAAAAACCAAATCGCCAAAAATCCAAATCGCCAAAAATCCAAATCGCCAAAATTGGCGATCGCCAAAAACCAAATCGCCAAAAATCCAAATCGCCAAAAATCCAAATCGCCAAAATTGGCGATCGCCAAAAATCCAAATCGCCAAAATTAGCGATCGCCAAAAATCCAAATCGCCAAAAATCCAAATCGCCAAAATTGGCGATCGCCAAAAATCCAAATCGCCAAAATTAGCGATCGCCAAAAATCCAAATCGCCAAAAATCCAAATCGCCAAAATTGGCGATCGCCAAAAAACCAAATCGCCAAAAATCCAAATCGCCAAAAATCCAAATCGCCAAAATTGGCGATCGCCAAAAAACCAAATCGCCAAAAATCCAAATCGCCAAAAATCCAAATCGCCAAAATTAGCGATCGCCAAAAAACCAAATCGCCAAAAATCCAAATCGCCAAAAATCCAAATCGCCAAAATTGGCGATCGCCAAAAACCAAATCGCCAAAAATCCAAATCGCCAAAAATCCAAATCGCCAAAATTGGCGATCGCCAAAAATCCAAATCGCCAAAAATCCAAATCGCCAAAAATCCAAATCGCCAAAATTGGCGATCGCCAAAAAACCAAATCGCCAAAAATCCAAATCGCCAAAAATCCAAATCGCCAAAAATCCAAATCGCCAAAAATCCAAATCGCCAAAAATCCAAATCGCCAAAAATCCAAATCGCCAAAATTGGCGATCGCCAAAAATCCAAATCGCCAAAAATCCAAATCGCCAAAATTGGCGATCGCCAAAAATCCAAATCGCCAAAATTGGCGATCGCCAAAAATCCAAATCGCCAAAAATCCAAATCGCCAAAAATCCAAATCGCCAAAAATCCAAATCGCCAAAAATCCAAATCGCCAAAATTGGCGATCGCCAAAAATCCAAATCGCCAAAAATCCAAATCGCCAAAATTGGCGATCGCCAAAAATCCAAATCGCCAAAATTGGCGATCGCCAAAAATCCAAATCGCCAAAAATCCAAATCGCCAAAAATCCAAATCGCCAAAATTGGCGATCGCCAAAAACCAAATCGCCAAAAATCCAAATCGCCAAAAATCCAAATCGCCAAAATTGGCGATCGCCAAAAATCCAAATCGCCAAAAATCCAAATCGCCAAAAATCCAAATCGCCAAAATTGGCGATCGCCAAAAAACCAAATCGCCAAAAATCCAAATCGCCAAAAATCCAAATCGCCAAAAATCCAAATCGCCAAAAATCCAAATCGCCAAAAATCCAAATCGCCAAAAATCCAAATCGCCAAAATTGGCGATCGCCAAAAATCCAAATCGCCAAAAATCCAAATCGCCAAAATTGGCGATCGCCAAAAATCCAAATCGCCAAAATTGGCGATCGCCAAAAATCCAAATCGCCAAAAATCCAAATCGCCAAAAATCCAAATCGCCAAAATTAGCGATCGCCAAAAAACCAAATCGCCAAAAATCCAAATCGCCAAAAATCCAAATCGCCAAAATTGGCGATCGCCAAAAAACCAAATCGCCAAAAATCCAAATCGCCAAAAATCCAAATCGCCAAAATTGGCGATCTCCAAAAATCCAAATCGCCAAAATTGGCGATCACCAAAAATCCAAATCGCCAAAAATCCAAATCGCCAAAATTGGCGATCGCCAAAAAACCAAATCGCCAAAAATCCAAATCGCCAAAAATCCAAATCGCCAAAATTGGCAATCGCCAAAAATCCAAATCGCCAAAAATCCAAATCGCCAAAAATCCAAATCGCCAAAAATCCAAATCGCCAAAATTGGCGATCGCCAAAAATCCAAATCGCCAAAAATCCAAATCGCCAAAATTGGCGATCGCCAAAAATCCAAATCGCCAAAAATCCAAATCGCCAAAATTAAAAATCGCCAAAAAACCAAATCGCCAAAAATCCAAATCGCCAAAAATCCAAATCGCCAAAATTGGCGATCGCCAAAAAACCAAATCGCCAAAAATCCAAATCGCCAAAAATCCAAATCGCCAAAATTAGCGATCGCCAAAAAACCAAATCGCCAAAAATCCAAATCGCCAAAAATCCAAATCGCCAAAATTGGCGATCGCCAAAAACCAAATCGCCAAAAATCCAAATCGCCAAAAATCCAAATCGCCAAAATTGGCGATCGCCAAAAATCCAAATCGCCAAAATTAGCGATCGCCAAAAATCCAAATCGCCAAAAATCCAAATCGCCAAAATTGGCGATCGCCAAAAACCAAATCGCCAAAATTAGCGATCGCCAAAAATCCAAATCGCCAAAAATCCAAATCGCCAAAATTAAAAATCGCCAAAAAACCAAATCGCCAAAAATCCAAATCGCCAAAAATCCAAATCGCCAAAATTGGCGATCGCCAAAAATCCAAATCGCCAAAAATCCAAATCGCCAAAAATCCAAATCGCCAAAATTGGCGATCGCCAAAAATCCAAATCGCCAAAAATCCAAATCGCCAAAATTGGCGATCGCCAAAAATCCAAATCGCCAAAATTGGCGATCGCCAAAAATCCAAATCGCCAAAAATCCAAATCGCCAAAATTGGCGATCGCCAAAAACCAAATCGCCAAAAATCCAAATCGCCAAAAATCCAAATCGCCAAAATTGGCGATCGCCAAAAATCCAAATCGCCAAAATTAGCGATCGCCAAAAATCCAAATCGCCAAAAATCCAAATCGCCAAAATTGGCGATCGCCAAAAACCAAATCGCCAAAAATCCAAATCGCCAAAATTGGCGATCGCCAAAAATCCAAATCGCCAAAATTAGCGATCGCCAAAAATCCAAATCGCCAAAAATCCAAATCGCCAAAATTGGCGATCGCCAAAAAACCAAATCGCCAAAAATCCAAATCGCCAAAAATCCAAATCGCCAAAATTGGCGATCGCCAAAAAACCAAATCGCCAAAAATCCAAATCGCCAAAAATCCAAATCGCCAAAATTAGCGATCGCCAAAAAACCAAATCGCCAAAAATCCAAATCGCCAAAAATCCAAATCGCCAAAATTGGCGATCGCCAAAAACCAAATCGCCAAAAATCCAAATCGCCAAAAATCCAAATCGCCAAAATTGGCGATCGCCAAAAATCCAAATCGCCAAAAATCCAAATCGCCAAAAATCCAAATCGCCAAAAATCCAAATCGCCAAAAATCCAAATCGCCAAAATTAGCGATCGCCAAAAATCCAAATCGCCAAAAATCCAAATCGCCAAAATTGGCGATCGCCAAAAATCCAAATCGCCAAAAATCCAAATCGCCAAAAATCCAAATCGCCAAAATTGGCGATCGCCAAAAATCCAAATCGCCAAAATTGGCGATCGCCAAAAATCCAAATCGCCAAAAATCCAAATCGCCAAAATTAAAAATCGCCAAAAAACCAAATCGCCAAAATTGGCGATCGCCAAAAAACCAAATCGCCAAAAATCCAAATCGCCAAAAATCCAAATCGCCAAAATTGGCGATCGCCAAAAAACCAAATCGCCAAAAATCCAAATCGCCAAAAATCCAAATCGCCAAAATTAGCGATCGCCAAAAAACCAAATCGCCAAAAATCCAAATCGCCAAAAATCCAAATCGCCAAAATTGGCGATCGCCAAAAACCAAATCGCCAAAAATCCAAATCGCCAAAAATCCAAATCGCCAAAATTGGCGATCGCCAAAAATCCAAATCGCCAAAAATCCAAATCGCCAAAAATCCAAATCGCCAAAAATCCAAATCGCCAAAAATCCAAATCGCCAAAATTAGCGATCGCCAAAAATCCAAATCGCCAAAAATCCAAATCGCCAAAATTGGCGATCGCCAAAAATCCAAATCGCCAAAAATCCAAATCGCCAAAAATCCAAATCGCCAAAATTGGCGATCGCCAAAAATCCAAATCGCCAAAATTGGCGATCGCCAAAAATCCAAATCGCCAAAAATCCAAATCGCCAAAATTAAAAATCGCCAAAAAACCAAATCGCCAAAAATCCAAATCGCCAAAAATCCAAATCGCCAAAATTGGCGATCGCCAAAAAACCAAATCGCCAAAAATCCAAATCGCCAAAAATCCAAATCGCCAAAATTAGCGATCGCCAAAAAACCAAATCGCCAAAAATCCAAATCGCCAAAAATCCAAATCGCCAAAATTGGCGATCGCCAAAAATCCAAATCGCCAAAATTAGCGATCGCCAAAAATCCAAATCGCCAAAAATCCAAATCGCCAAAATTGGCGATCGCCAAAAACCAAATCGCCAAAAATCCAAATCGCCAAAATTGGCGATCGCCAATCCAAATCGCCAAAATTAGCGATCGCCAAAAATCCAAATCGCCAAAAATCCAAATCGCCAAAATTGGCGATCGCCAAAAAACCAAATCGCCAAAAATCCAAATCGCCAAAAATCCAAATCGCCAAAATTGGCGATCGCCAAAAATCCAAATCGCCAAAAATCCAAATCGCCAAAAATCCAAATCGCCAAAATTAAAAATCGCCAAAAAACCAAATCGCCAAAAATCCAAATCGCCAAAAATCCAAATCGCCAAAATTGGCGATCGCCAAAAAACCAAATCGCCAAAAATCCAAATCGCCAAAAATCCAAATCGCCAAAATTGGCGATCGCCAAAAACCAAATCGCCAAAAATCCAAATCGCCAAAAATCCAAATCGCCAAAATTGGCGATCGCCAAAAATCCAAATCGCCAAAATTAGCGATCGCCAAAAATCCAAATCGCCAAAAATCCAAATCGCCAAAATTGGCGATCGCCAAAAACCAAATCGCCAAAAATCCAAATCGCCAAAATTGGCGATCGCCAAAAATCCAAATCGCCAAAATTAGCGATCGCCAAAAATCCAAATCGCCAAAAATCCAAATCGCCAAAATTGGCGATCGCCAAAAAACCAAATCGCCAAAAATCCAAATCGCCAAAAATCCAAATCGCCAAAATTGGCGATCGCCAAAAAACCAAATCGCCAAAAATCCAAATCGCCAAAAATCCAAATCGCCAAAATTAGCGATCGCCAAAAAACCAAATCGCCAAAAATCCAAATCGCCAAAAATCCAAATCGCCAAAATTGGCGATCGCCAAAAACCAAATCGCCAAAAATCCAAATCGCCAAAAATCCAAATCGCCAAAATTGGCGATCGCCAAAAATCCAAATCGCCAAAAATCCAAATCGCCAAAAATCCAAATCGCCAAAAATCCAAATCGCCAAAAATCCAAATCGCCAAAATTAGCGATCGCCAAAAATCCAAATCGCCAAAAATCCAAATCGCCAAAATTGGCGATCGCCAAAAATCCAAATCGCCAAAAATCCAAATCGCCAAAAATCCAAATCGCCAAAATTGGCGATCGCCAAAAAACCAAATCGCCAAAAATCCAAATCGCCAAAAATCCAAATCGCCAAAAATCCAAATCGCCAAAAATCCAAATCGCCAAAAATCCAAATCGCCAAAAATCCAAATCGCCAAAATTGGAGATCGCCAAAAATCCAAATCGCCAAAAATCCAAATCGCCAAAATTGGCGATCGCCAAAAATCCAAATCGCCAAAATTGGCGATCGCCAAAAATCCAAATCGCCAAAAATCCAAATCGCCAAAAATCCAAATCGCCAAAATTAGCGATCGCCAAAAAACCAAATCGCCAAAAATCCAAATCGCCAAAAATCCAAATCGCCAAAATTGGCGATCGCCAAAAAACCAAATCGCCAAAAATCCAAATCGCCAAAAATCCAAATCGCCAAAATTGGCGATCTCCAAAAATCCAAATCGCCAAAATTGGCGATCACCAAAAATCCAAATCGCCAAAAATCCAAATCGCCAAAATTGGCGATCGCCAAAAAACCAAATCGCCAAAAATCCAAATCGCCAAAAATCCAAATCGCCAAAATTGGCAATCGCCAAAAATCCAAATCGCCAAAAATCCAAATCGCCAAAAATCCAAATCGCCAAAAATCCAAATCGCCAAAATTGGCGATCGCCAAAAATCCAAATCGCCAAAAATCCAAATCGCCAAAATTGGCGATCGCCAAAAATCCAAATCGCCAAAAATCCAAATCGCCAAAATTAAAAATCGCCAAAAAACCAAATCGCCAAAAATCCAAATCGCCAAAAATCCAAATCGCCAAAATTGGCGATCGCCAAAAAACCAAATCGCCAAAAATCCAAATCGCCAAAAATCCAAATCGCCAAAATTAGCGATCGCCAAAAAACCAAATCGCCAAAAATCCAAATCGCCAAAAATCCAAATCGCCAAAATTGGCGATCGCCAAAAACCAAATCGCCAAAAATCCAAATCGCCAAAAATCCAAATCGCCAAAATTGGCGATCGCCAAAAATCCAAATCGCCAAAATTAGCGATCGCCAAAAATCCAAATCGCCAAAAATCCAAATCGCCAAAATTGGCGATCGCCAAAAACCAAATCGCCAAAAATCCAAATCGCCAAAATTGGCGATCGCCAAAAATCCAAATCGCCAAAATTAGCGATCGCCAAAAATCCAAATCGCCAAAAATCCAAATCGCCAAAATTAAAAATCGCCAAAAAACCAAATCGCCAAAAATCCAAATCGCCAAAAATCCAAATCGCCAAAATTGGCGATCGCCAAAAATCCAAATCGCCAAAAATCCAAATCGCCAAAAATCCAAATCGCCAAAATTGGCGATCGCCAAAAATCCAAATCGCCAAAAATCCAAATCGCCAAAATTGGCGATCGCCAAAAATCCAAATCGCCAAAATTGGCGATCGCCAAAAATCCAAATCGCCAAAAATCCAAATCGCCAAAATTGGCGATCGCCAAAAACCAAATCGCCAAAAATCCAAATCGCCAAAAATCCAAATCGCCAAAATTGGCGATCGCCAAAAATCCAAATCGCCAAAATTAGCGATCGCCAAAAATCCAAATCGCCAAAAATCCAAATCGCCAAAATTGGCGATCGCCAAAAACCAAATCGCCAAAAATCCAAATCGCCAAAATTGGCGATCGCCAAAAATCCAAATCGCCAAAATTAGCGATCGCCAAAAATCCAAATCGCCAAAAACCCAAATCGCCAAAATTGGCGATCGCCAAAAAACCAAATCGCCAAAAATCCAAATCGCCAAAAATCCAAATCGCCAAAATTGGCGATCGCCAAAAAACCAAATCGCCAAAAATCCAAATCGCCAAAAATCCAAATCGCCAAAAATCCAAATCGCCAAAAATCCAAATCGCCAAAAATCCAAATCGCCAAAATTAGCGATCGCCAAAAATCCAAATCGCCAAAATTGGCGATCGCCAAAAATCCAAATCGCCAAAAATCCAAATCGCCAAAAATCCAAATCGCCAAAATTGGCGATCGCCAAAAAACCAAATCGCCAAAAATCCAAATCGCCAAAAATCCAAATCGCCAAAAATCCAAATCGCCAAAAATCCAAATCGCCAAAAATCCAAATCGCCAAAAATCCAAATCGCCAAAATTGGCGATCGCCAAAAATCCAAATCGCCAAAAATCCAAATCGCCAAAATTGGCGATCGCCAAAAATCCAAATCGCCAAAATTGGCGATCGCCAAAAATCCAAATCGCCAAAAATCCAAATCGCCAAAAATCCAAATCGCCAAAATTAGCGATCGCCAAAAAACCAAATCGCCAAAAATCCAAATCGCCAAAAATCCAAATCGCCAAAATTGGCGATCGCCAAAAAACCAAATCGCCAAAAATCCAAATCGCCAAAAATCCAAATCGCCAAAATTGGCGATCTCCAAAAATCCAAATCGCCAAAATTGGCGATCACCAAAAATCCAAATCGCCAAAAATCCAAATCGCCAAAATTGGCGATCGCCAAAAAACCAAATCGCCAAAAATCCAAATCGCCAAAAATCCAAATCGCCAAAATTGGCAATCGCCAAAAATCCAAATCGCCAAAAATCCAAATCGCCAAAAATCCAAATCGCCAAAAATCCAAATCGCCAAAATTGGCGATCGCCAAAAATCCAAATCGCCAAAAATCCAAATCGCCAA
This sequence comes from Oscheius sp. DF5033, assembly GCA_964036215.1. Lineage (NCBI taxonomy): Eukaryota > Metazoa > Nematoda > Chromadorea > Rhabditida > Rhabditidae > Oscheius > Oscheius sp. DF5033. The sequence continues at coordinate 4,799,832 of CAXIWN010000013.1, read as the reverse complement.
AATTGGCGATCGCCAAAAATCCAAATCGCCAAAAATCCAAATCGCCAAAATTAAAAATCGCCAAAAAACCAAATCGCCAAAAATCCAAATCGCCAAAAATCCAAATCGCCAAAATTGGCGATCGCCAAAAAACCAAATCGCCAAAAATCCAAATCGCCAAAAATCCAAATCGCCAAAATTAGCGATCGCCAAAAAACCAAATCCCCAAAAATCCAAATCGCCAAAAATCCAAATCGCCAAAATTGGCGATCGCCAAAAACCAAATCGCCAAAAATCCAAATCGCCAAAAATCCAAATCGCCAAAAATCCAAATCGCCAAAATTGGCGATCGCCAAAAATCCAAATCGCCAAAAATCCAAATCGCCAAAATTGGCGATCGCCAAAAATCCAAATCGCCAAAATTGGCGATCGCCAAAAATCCAAATCGCCAAAAATCCAAATCGCCAAAAATCCAAATCGCCAAAATTAGCGATCGCCAAAAAACCAAATCGCCAAAAATCCAAATCGCCAAAAATCCAAATCGCCAAAATTGGCGATCGCCAAAAAACCAAATCGCCAAAAATCCAAATCGCCAAAAATCCAAATCGCCAAAATTGGCGATCTCCAAAAATCCAAATCGCCAAAATTGGCGATCACCAAAAATCCAAATCGCCAAAAATCCAAATCGCCAAAATTGGCGATCGCCAAAAAACCAAATCGCCAAAAATCCAAATCGCCAAAAATCCAAATCGCCAAAATTGGCAATCGCCAAAAATCCAAATCGCCAAAAATCCAAATCGCCAAAAATCCAAATCGCCAAAAATCCAAATCGCCAAAATTGGCGATCGCCAAAAATCCAAATCGCCAAAAATCCAAATCGCCAAAATTGGCGATCGCCAAAAATCCAAATCGCCAAAAATCCAAATCGCCAAAATTAAAAATCGCCAAAAAACCAAATCGCCAAAAATCCAAATCGCCAAAAATCCAAATCGCCAAAATTGGCGATCGCCAAAAAACCAAATCGCCAAAAATCCAAATCGCCAAAAATCCAAATCGCCAAAATTAGCGATCGCCAAAAAACCAAATCGCCAAAAATCCAAATCGCCAAAAATCCAAATCGCCAAAATTGGCGATCGCCAAAAACCAAATCGCCAAAAATCCAAATCGCCAAAAATCCAAATCGCCAAAATTGGCGATCGCCAAAAATCCAAATCGCCAAAATTAGCGATCGCCAAAAATCCAAATCGCCAAAAATCCAAATCGCCAAAATTGGCGATCGCCAAAAACCAAATCGCCAAAAATCCAAATCGCCAAAATTGGCGATCGCCAAAAATCCAAATCGCCAAAATTAGCGATCGCCAAAAATCCAAATCGCCAAAAATCCAAATCGCCAAAATTAAAAATCGCCAAAAAACCAAATCGCCAAAAATCCAAATCGCCAAAAATCCAAATCGCCAAAATTGGCGATCGCCAAAAATCCAAATCGCCAAAAATCCAAATCGCCAAAAATCCAAATCGCCAAAAATCCAAATCGCCAAAATTGGCGATCGCCAAAAATCCAAATCGCCAAAATTAGCGATCGCCAAAAATCCAAATCGCCAAAAATCCAAATCGCCAAAATTGGCGATCGCCAAAAACCAAATCGCCAAAAATCCAAATCGCCAAAATTGGCGATCGCCAAAAATCCAAATCGCCAAAATTAGCGATCGCCAAAAATCCAAATCGCCAAAAATCCAAATCGCCAAAATTAAAAATCGCCAAAAAACCAAATCGCCAAAAATCCAAATCGCCAAAAATCCAAATCGCCAAAATTGGCGATCGCCAAAAATCCAAATCGCCAAAAATCCAAATCGCCAAAAATCCAAATCGCCAAAATTGGCGATCGCCAAAAATCCAAATCGCCAAAAATCCAAATCGCCAAAATTGGCGATCGCCAAAAATCCAAATCGCCAAAATTGGCGATCGCCAAAAATCCAAATCGCCAAAAATCCAAATCGCCAAAAATCCAAATCGCCAAAATTAGCGATCGCCAAAAATCCAAATCGCCAAAAATCCAAATCGCCAAAATTGGCGATCGCCAAAAATCCAAATCGCCAAAAATCCAAATCGCCAAAATTGGCGATCGCCAAAAAACCAAATCGCCAAAAATCCAAATCGCCAAAATTGGCAATCGCCAAAAATCCAAATCGCCAAAAATCCAAATCGCCAAAAATCCAAATCGCCAAAAATCCAAATCGCCAAAATTGGCGATCGCCAAAAATCCAAATCGCCAAAAATCCAAATCGCCAAAAATCCAAATCGCCAAAATTGGCGATCGCCAAAAATCCAAATCGCCAAAAATCCAAATCGCCAAAATTGGCGATCGCCAAAAATCCAAATCGCCAAAATTGGCGATCGCCAAAAATCCAAATCGCCAAAAATCCAAATCGCCAAAATTAAAAATCGCCAAAAAACCAAATCGCCAAAAATCCAAATCGCCAAAAATCCAAATCGCCAAAATTGGCGATCGCCAAAAAACCAAATCGCCAAAAATCCAAATCGCCAAAAATCCAAATCGCCAAAATTAGCGATCGCCAAAAAACCAAATCGCCAAAAATCCAAATCGCCAAAAATCCAAATCGCCAAAATTGGCGATCGCCAAAAACCAAATCGCCAAAAATCCAAATCGCCAAAAATCCAAATCGCCAAAATTGGCGATCGCCAAAAATCCAAATCGCCAAAATTAGCGATCGCCAAAAATCCAAATCGCCAAAAATCCAAATCGCCAAAATTGGCGATCGCCAAAAATCCAAATCGCCAAAATTAGCGATCGCCACAAATCCAAATCGCCAAAAATCCAAATCGCCAAAATTAAAAATCGCCAAAAAACCAAATCGCCAAAAATCCAAATCGCCAAAAATCCAAACCGCCAAAATTGGCGATCGCCAAAAATCCAAATCGCCAAAAATCCAAATCGCCAAAAATCCAAATCGCCAAAAATCCAAATCGCCAAAATTGGCGATCGCCAAAAATCCAAATCGCCAAAATTAGCGATCGCCAAAAATCCAAATCGCCAAAAATCCAAATCGCCAAAATTGGCGATCGCCAAAAACCAAATCGCCAAAAATCCAAATCGCCAAAATTGGCGATCGCCAAAAATCCAAATCGCCAAAATTAGCGATCGCCAAAAATCCAAATCGCCAAAAATCCAAATCGCCAAAATTAAAAATCGCCAAAAAACCAAATCGCCAAAAATCCAAATCGCCAAAAATCCAAATCGCCAAAATTGGCGATCGCCAAAAATCCAAATCGCCAAAAATCCAAATCGCCAAAAATCCAAATCGCCAAAATTGGCGATCGCCAAAAATCCAAATCGCCAAAAATCCAAATCGCCAAAATTGGCGATCGCCAAAAATCCAAATCGCCAAAATTGGCGATCGCCAAAAATCCAAATCGCCAAAAATCCAAATCGCCAAAAATCCAAATCGCCAAAATTAGCGATCGCCAAAAATCCAAATCGCCAAAAATCCAAATCGCCAAAATTGGCGATCGCCAAAAATCCAAATCGCCAAAAATCCAAATCGCCAAAATTGGCGATCGCCAAAAAACCAAATCGCCAAAAATCCAAATCGCCAAAATTGGCAATCGCCAAAAATCCAAATCGCCAAAAATCCAAATCGCCAAAAATCCAAATCGCCAAAAATCCAAATCGCCAAAATTGGCGATCGCCAAAAATCCAAATCGCCAAAAATCCAAATCGCCAAAAATCCAAATCGCCAAAATTGGCGATCGCCAAAAATCCAAATCGCCAAAAATCCAAATCGCCAAAATTGGCGATCGCCAAAAATCCAAATCGCCAAAATTGGCGATCGCCAAAAATCCAAATCGCCAAAAATCCAAATCGCCAAAATTAAAAATCGCCAAAAAACCAAATCGCCAAAAATCCAAATCGCCAAAAATCCAAATCGCCAAAATTGGCGATCGCCAAAAAACCAAATCGCCAAAAATCCAAATCGCCAAAAATCCAAATCGCCAAAATTAGCGATCGCCAAAAAACCAAATCGCCAAAAATCCAAATCGCCAAAAATCCAAATCGCCAAAATTGGCGATCGCCAAAAACCAAATCGCCAAAAATCCAAATCGCCAAAAATCCAAATCGCCAAAATTGGCGATCGCCAAAAATCCAAATCGCCAAAATTAGCGATCGCCAAAAATCCAAATCGCCAAAAATCCAAATCGCCAAAATTGGCGATCGCCAAAAACCAAATCGCCAAAAATCCAAATCGCCAAAATTGGCGATCGCCAAAAATCCAAATCGCCAAAATTAGCGATCGCCAAAAATCCAAATCGCCAAAAAACCAAATCGCCAAAAATCCAAATCGCCGAAAATCCAAATCGCCAAAATTGGCGATCGCCAAAAATCCAAATCGCCAAAAATCCAAATCGCCAAAAATCCAAATCGCCAAAATTGGCGATCGCCAAAAATCCAAATCGCCAAAAATCCAAATCGCCAAAATTGGCGATCGCCAAAAATCCAAATCGCCAAAATTGGCGATCGCCAAAAATCCAAATCGCCAAAAATCCAAATCGCCAAAAATCCAAATCGCCAAAATTAGCGATCGCCAAAAATCCAAATCGCCAAAAATCCAAATCGCCAAAATTGGCGATCGCCAAAAATCCAAATCGCCAAAAATCCAAATCGCCAAAATTGGCGATCGCCAAAAAACCAAATCGCCAAAAATCCAAATCGCCAAAATTGGCAATCGCCAAAAATCCAAATCGCCAAAAATCCAAATCGCCAAAAATCCAAATCGCCAAAAATCCAAATCGCCAAAATTGGCGATCGCCAAAAATCCAAATCGCCAAAAATCCAAATCGCCAAAATTGGCGATCGCCAAAAATCCAAATCGCCAAAATTGGCGATCGCCAAAAATCCAAATCGCCAAAAATCCAAATCGCCAAAATTGGCGATCGCCAAAAATCCAAATCGCCAAAAATCCAAATCGCCAAAATTAGCGATCGCCAAAAATCCAAATCGCCAAAATTAGCGATCGCCAAAAATCCAAATCGCCAAAAATCCAAATCGCCAAAATTGGCGATCGCCAAAAATCCAAATCGCCAAAAATCCAAATCGCCAAAATTGGCGATCGCCAAAAAACCAAATCGCCAAAAATCCAAATCGCCAAAAATCCAAATCGCCAAAATTGGCGATCGCCAAAAAACCAAATCGCCAAAAATCCAAATCGCCAAAAATCCAAATCGCCAAAATTAGCGATCGCCAAAAAACCAAATCGCCAAAAATCCAAATCGCCAAAAATCCAAATCGCCAAAATTGGCGATCGCCAAAAACCAAATCGCCAAAAATCCAAATCGCCAAAAATCCAAATCGCCAAAATTGGCGATCGCCAAAAACCAAATCGCCAAAAATCCAAATCGCCAAAAATCCAAATCGCCAAAAATCCAAATCGCCAAAATTAGCGATCGCCAAAAATCCAAATCGCCAAAAATCCAAATCGCCAAAATTGGCGATCGCCAAAAATCCAAATCGCCAAAAATCCAAATCGCCAAAAATCCAAATCGCCAAAATTGGCGATCGCCAAAAATCCAAATCGCCAAAAATCCAAATCGCCAAAATTGGCGATCGCCAAAAATCCAAATCGCCAAAATTGGCGATCGCCAAAAATCCAAATCGCCAAAATTGGCGATCGCCAAAAAACCTAATCGCCAAAAATCCAAATCGCCAAAAATCCAAATCGCCAAAATTGGCGATCGCCAAAAAACCAAATCGCCAAAAATCCAAATCGCCAAAATTGGCGATCGCCAAAAATCCAAATCGCCAAAAATCCAAATCGCCAAAATTGGCGATCGCCAAAAATCCAAATCGCCAAAATTGGCGATCGCCAAAAATCCAAATCGCCAAAAATCCAAATCGCCAAAAATCCAAATCGCCAAAAATCCAAATCGCCAAAATTGGCGATCGCCAAAAATCCAAATCGCCAAAATTGGCGATCGCCAAAAATCCAAATCGCCAAAAATCCAAATCGCCAAAAATCCAAATCGCCAAAAATCCAAATCGCCAAAAATCCAAATCGCCAAAAATCCAAATCGCCAAAAATCCAAATCGCCAAAATTGGCGATCGCCAAAAAACCTAATCGCCAAAAATCCAAATCGCCAAAAATCCAAATCGCCAAAATTGGCGATCGCCAAAAATCCAAATCGCCAAAATTGGCGATCGCCAAAAATCCAAATCGCCAAAATTGGCGATCGCCAAAAAACCAAATCGCCAAAAATCCAAATCGCCAAAAATCCAAATCGCCAAAAATCCAAATCGCCAAAATTGGCGATCGCCAAAAATCCAAATCGCCAAAAATCCAAATCGCCAAAAATCCAAATCGCCAAAATTGGCGATCGCCAAAAATCCAAATCGCCAAAATTGGCGATCGCCAAAAATCCAAATCGCCAAAATTGGCGATCGCCAAAAATCCAAATCGCCAAAAATCCAAATCGCCAAAAATCCAAATCGCCAAAATTAGCGATCGCCAAAAATCCAAATCGCCAAAAATCCAAATCGCCAAAATTGGCGATCGCCAAAAATCCAAATCGCCAAAAATCCAAATCGCCAAAAATCCAAATCGCCAAAAATCCAAATCGCCAAAATTGGCGATCGCCAAAAAACCAAATCGCCAAAAATCCAAATCGCCAAAAATCCAAATCGCCAAAATTGGCGATCGCCAAAAATCCAAATCGCCAAAAATCCAAATCGCCAAAAATCCAAATCGCCAAAAATCCAAATCGCCAAAATTGGCGATCGCCAAAAAACCTAATCGCCAAAAATCCAAATCGCCAAAAATCCAAATCGCCAAAATTGGCGATCGCCAAAAATCCAAATCGCCAAAATTGGCGATCGCCAAAAATCCAAATCGCCAAAAATCCAAATCGCCAAAAATCCAAATCGCCAAAATTGGCGATCGCCAAAAAACCAAACCGCCAAAAATCCAAATCGCCAAAATTGGCGATCGCCAAAAATCCAAATCGCCAAAAATCGAAATCGCCAAAATTGGCGATCGCCAAAAATCCAAATCGCCAAAATTGGCGATCGCCAAAAATCCAAATCGCCAAAATTGGCGATCGCCAAAAAACCAAATCGCCAAAAATCCAAATCGCCAAAAATCCAAATCGCCAAAAATCCAAATCGCCAAAATTGGCGATCGCCAAAAATCCAAATCGTCAAAAATCCAAATCGCCAAAAATCCAAATCGCCAAAAATCCAAATCGCCAAAATTGGCGATCGCCAAAAATCCAAATCGCCAAAATTGGCGATCGCCAAAAATCCAAATCGTCAAAAATCCAAATCGCCAAAAATCCAAAGCGCCAAAAATCCAAATCGCCAAAATTGGCGATCGCCAAAAATCCAAATCGCCAAAAATCCAAATCGCCAAAAATCCAAATCGCCAAAATTGGCGATCGCCAAAAATCCAAATCGCCAAAAATCCAAATCGCCAAAAAACCAAATCGCCAAAACTGGCGATCGCCAAAAATCCAAATCGCCAAAATTGGCGATCGCCAAAAATCCAAATCGCCAAAAATCCAAATCGCCAAAATTGGCGATCGCCAAAAAACCAAATCGCCAAAAATCCAAATCGCCAAAAATCCAAATCGCCAAAATTGGCGATCGCCAAAAATCCAAATCGCCAAAAATCCAAATCGCCAAAAATCCAAATCGCCAAAATTGGCGATCGCCAAAAATCCAAATCGCCAAAATTGGCGATCGCCAAAAATCCAAATCGCCAAAAATCCAAATCGCCAAAAATCCAAATCGCCAAAATTGGCGATCGCCAAAAATCCAAATCGCCAAAAATCCAAATCGCCAAAATTGGCGATCGCCAAAAAACCAAATCGCCAAAAATCCAAATCGCCAAAATTGGCGATCGCCAAAAATCCAAATCGCCAAAAATCCAAATCGCCAAAATTGGCGATCGCCAAAAATCCAAATCGCCAAAAATCCAAATCGCCAAAAATCCAAATCGCCAACATTGGCGATCGCCAAAAAACCAAATCGCCAAAAATCCAAATCGCCAAAATTGGCGATCGCCAAAAATCCAAATCGCCAAAAATCCAAATCAGCAAAATTGGCGATCGCCAAAAATCCAAATCGCCAAAAATCCAAATCGCCAAAATTGGCGATCGCCAAAAATCCAAATCGCCAAAAATCCAAATCGCCAAAAATCCAAATCGCCAAAATTGGCGATCGCCAAAAAACCAAATCGCCAAAAATCCAAATCGCCAAAAATCCAAATCGCCAAAATTGGCGATCGCCAAAAATCCGGCCAACAGTAAACTTCACCCTTTTCCTTCACCCATTTCCTTCACCCTTCACCCTTAAGTGGGTGAACTTTATCATTCGCTTTTTGGGTGAACTTGGGTGAACGAAGAGGGGTGAACTTGAATGGGAAACTTCACCCTTCTATTCATTATCCAATATGAAGACCTCCGAATCATTTTTCTTCCAGAATTTTTATACTATTATTATTTTTTATAAATTTTAACATATTCTTACTCAGAAAATCATGAGGAACACGAATATGCAAGTTATATTTCATAAAGTCGACTTCTAAGAAAGATATATACATTTTAAGCAGAAAAGTGATAGTTTCATGTAGAAAAAATTTTTTTTTTGATATATCGCATATCTTCTCATTATCAAAAGTTATTCTATAATAATTTTTCCATACTTTTCTTATGAAGTTTTATATATGAGTCTAGGCTAAAAATTCATAAGGAATACGATTATCAATACTAGAATTCATGAAACGCGCTCTCAAAAAAGATATTCATTTTTTTGCGAAAATAAATGGGAAACTTCACCCTTCTAAAGAACTTCACCCTTCTATTCAACATGCATTTCCAAGGCTTCCGCATCATTTTTTTTCTATAATTTTTATACTATTACTATTCTTCGTAGTTTTTATGATTGTCTAACTCAGAAAATCATGAAGAACAGGAATACGTAAGTTATATTTCATAAAGTCGATTGCTGAGAAAGATATATACTGCTTTGCTTAAAAAAGCATAGTTGCTTATGAAAATTTTTTTTACCGATATGTAGCCCTGCTTCTCATAATGAAAACTTATTTGCTATTATTTTATCAGACTTTTATAATAGTATTTTCTCCATGTTTCCAAGGTAAAAAATCAAGGGGAATACGATTGTCCACATTTGAATTTAGCAGGTTCGCTCATGAAAAAGATATTCGTTTTTTTTTCGAAAATAAATGAGAAACTTCACCCAAAAGTTCACCCTTCTAGAACCTGCAGTTCTGAACAAAAATAACTTCTATAATTTCTACAGTATGATTGTTTTTTTATACATTTCACTATTTTCTGATCTAAAATTTGATAAGCAATTCAATGATGTACATTATATTCCATATAACAAATTACTCGGAAAATTATAGTCTTTTTTCATGTAAATATATTTTCTTTTGAAAATTTTTTTATATATATTTTCCGGCTTCCAATATCGGGCTGGGTAAACTACCGCATCATGTTTATCATAAAATTTTAAGCTAGAAACGTGGACACTACATTCTGAAATAGAAATTATAAATGCTCATAACAAGAAAAATGAGTGCAATGCACTATGGTAAGAAGCCGGAAAATATATGGGAATATATGTTTTCAAGTTGAAAATGTTATTTGAAGCGTGAAAACGTTCATAACTACTGTAGCAATTTGTTTTATGGAATATGATGTACAAAATTAGATTCCATATCAAATTCTGAGTTAGAAGATAGTAATGTTTACAAAAAATATTAATAATAGAAAAATTATGAAAGCTAAACAATTCAGAGATCGCGAAAATGCATGTTGAATAGAAGGGTGAAGTTCTTTAGAAGGGTGAAGTTTCCCATTTATTTTCGCAAAAAAATGAATATCTTTTTTGAGAGCGCGTTTCATGAATTCTAGTATTGATAATCGTATTCCTTATGAATTTTTAGCCTAGACTCATATATAAAACTTCATAAGAAAAGTATGGAAAAATTATTATAGAATAACTTTTGATAATGAGAAGATATGCGATATATCAAAAAAAAATTTTTTTCTACATGAAACTATCACTTTTCTGCTTAAAATGTATATATCTTTCTTAGAAGTCGACTTTATGAAATATAACTTGCATATTCGTGTTCCTCGTCATTTTCTGAGTAAGAATATGGTAAAATTTATAAAAAATAATAATAGTATAAAAATTCTGGAAGAAAAATGATTCGGAGGTCTTCCTATTGGATAATGAATAGAAGGGTGAACTTTTTTAGAAGGGTGAAGTTTCCCATTCAAGTTCACCCCTCTTCGTTCACCCAAGTTCACCCAAAAAGCGAATGATAAAGTTCACCCACTTAAGGGTGAAGGGTGAAGGAAATGGGTGAAGGAAAAGGGTGAAGTTTACTGTTCACCAAAAATCCAAATCGCCAAAAATCCAAATCGCCAAAAATCCAAATCGCCAAAATTGGCGATCGCCAAAAATCCAAATCGCCAAAATTGGCGATCGCCAAAAATCCAAATCGCCAAAAATCCAAATCGCCAAAAATCCAAATCGCCAAAATTGGCGATCGCCAAAAATCCAAATCGCCAAAAATCCAAATCGCCAAAATTGGCGATCGCCAAAAATCCAAATCGCCAAAAATCCAAATCGCCAAAAATCCAAATCGCCAAAAATCCAAATCGCCAAAATTGGCGATCGCCAAAAATCCAAATCGCCAAAAATCCAAATCGCCAAAAATCCAAATCGCCAAAATTGGCGATCGCCAAAAAACCTAATCGCCAAAAATCCAAATCGCCAAAAATCCAAATCGCCAAAATTGGCGATCGCCGAAAATCCAAATCGCCAAAATTGGTGATCGCCAAAAATCCAAATCGCCAAAAATCCAAATCGCCAAAAATCCAAATCGCCAAAATTGGCGATCGCCAAAAAACCAAATCGCCAAAAATCCAAATCGCCAAAATTGGCGATCGCCAAAAATCCAAATCGCCAAAAATCCAAATCGCCAAAATTGGCGATCGCCAAAAATCCAAATCGCCAAAAATCCAAATCGCCAAAAAACCAAATCGCCAAAACTCCAAATCGCCAAAAATCCAAATCGCCAAAATTGGCGATCGCCAAAAATCCAAATCGCCAAAAATCCAAATCGCCAAAATTGGCGATCGCCAAAAATCCAAATCGCCAAAAATCCAAATCGCCAAAATTGGCGATCGCCAAAAATCCAAATCGCCAAAAATCCAAATCGCCAAAATTGGCGATCGCCAAAAATCCAAATCGCCAAAAATCCAAATCGCCAAAATTGGCGATCGCCAAAAATCCAAATCGCCAAAAATCCAAATCGCCAAAATTGGCGATCGCCAAAATTCCAAATCGCCAAAAATCCAAATCGCCAAAAATCCAAATCGCCAAAATTGGCGATCGCCAAAAAACCAAATCGCCAAAAATCCAAATCGCCAAAAATCCAAATCGCCAAAATTGGCGATCGCCAAAAATCCAAATCGCCAAAAATCCAAATCGCCAAAAATCCAAATCGCCAAAATTGGCGATCGCCAAAAATCCAAATCGCCAAAATTGGCGATCGCCAAAAATCCAAATCGCCAAAAATCCAAATCGCCAAAAATCCAAATCGCCAAAATTGGCGATCGCCAAAAATCCAAATCGCCAAAAATCCAAATCGCCAAAATTGGCGATCGCCAAAAATCCAAATCGCCAAAAATCCAAATCGCCAAAAATCCAAATCGCCAAAAATCCAAATCGCCAAAATTGGCGATCGCCAAAAATCCAAATCGCCAAAAATCCAAATCGCCAAAAATCCAAATCGCCAAAATTGGCGATCGCCAAAAAACCTAATCGCCAAAAATCCAAATCGCCAAAAATCCAAATCGCCAAAATGGGCGATCGCCGAAAATCCAAATCGCCAAAATTGGCGATCGCCAAAAATCCAAATCGCCAAAAATCCAAATCGCCAAAAATCCAAATCGCCAAAATTGGCGATCGCCAAAAATCCAAATCGCCAAAAATCCAAATCGCCAAAATTGGCGATCGCCAAAAAACCAAATCGCCAAAAATCCAAATCGCCAAAATTGGCGATCGCCAAAAATCCAAATCGCCAAAAATCCAAATCGCCAAAATTGGCGATCGCCAAAAATCCAAATCGCCAAAAATCCAAATCGCCAAAATTGGCGACCGCCAAAAATCCAAATCGCCAAAAATCCAAATCGCCAAAATTGGCGATCGCCAAAAATCCAAATCGCCAAAAATCCAAATCGCCAAAAATCCAAATCGCCAAAATTGGCGATCGCCAAAAATCCAAATCGCCAAAAATCCAAATCGCCAAAAATCCAAATCGCCAAAAATCCAAATCGCCAAAATTGGCGATCGCCAAAAATCCAAATCGCCAAAAATCCAAATCGCCAAAATTGGCGATCGCCAAAAATCCAAATCGCCAAAAATCCAAATCGCCAAAAATCCAAATCGCCAAAATTGGCGATCGCCAAAAAACCAAATCGCCAAAACTCCAAATCGCCAAAAATCCAAATCGCCAAAATTGGCGATCGCCAAAAATCCAAATCGCCAAAAATCCAAATCGCCAAAATTGGCGATCGCCAAAAATCCAAATCGCCAAAAATCCAAATCGCCAAAATTGGCGATCGCCAAAAAACCAAATCGCCAAAAATCCAAATCGCCAAAAATCCAAATCGCCAAAATTGGCGATCGCCAAAAATCCAAATCGCCAAAAATCCAAATCGCCAAAAATCCAAATCGCCAAAATTGGCGATCGCCAAAAATCCAAATCGCCAAAATTGGCGATCGCCAAAAATCCAAATCGCCAAAAATCCAAATCGCCAAAAATCCAAATCGCCAAAATTGGCGATCGCCAAAAATCCAAATCGCCAAAAATCCAAATCGCCAAAATTGGCGATCGCCAAAAATCCAAATCGCCAAAAATCCAAATCGCCAAAAATCCAAATCGCCAAAAATCCAAATCGCCAAAAATCCAAATCGCCAAAATTGGCGATCGCCAAAAATCCAAATCGCCAAAAATCCAAATCGCCAAAATTGGCGATCGCCAAAAATCCAAATCGCCAAAAATCCAAATCGCCAAAAATCCAAATCGCCAAAATTGGCGATCGCCAAAAAACCTAATCGCCAAAAATCCAAATCGCCAAAAATCCAAATCGCCAAAATTGGCGATCGCCGAAAATCCAAATCGCCAAAATTGGCGATCGCCAAAAATCCAAATCGCCAAAAATCCAAATCGCCAAAATTGGCGATCGCCAAAAAACCAAATCGCCAAAAATCCAAATCGCCAAAATTGGCGATCGCCAAAAATCCAAATCGCCAAAAATCCAAATCGCCAAAATTGGCGATCGCCAAAAATCCAAATCGCCAAAAATCCAAATCGCCAAAATTGGCGATCGCCAAAAATCCAAATCGCCAAAAATCCAAATCGCCAAAATTGGCGATCGCCAAAAATCCAAATCGCCAAAAATCCAAATCGCCAAAAATCCAAATCGCCAAAATTGGCGATCGCCAGAAAACCAAATCGCCAAAAATCCAAATCGCCAAAAAACCCAAATCGCCAAAATTGGCGATCGCCAAAAATCCAAATCGCCAAAAATCCAAATCGCCAAAAATCCAAATCGCCAAAATTGGCGATCGCCAAAAATCCAAATCGCCAAAATTGGCGATCGCCAAAAATCCAAATCGCCAAAAATCCAAATCGCCAAAAATCCAAATCGCCAAAATTGGCGATCGCCAAAAATCCAAATCGCCAAAAATCCAAATCGCCAAAATTGGCGATCGCCAAAAATCCAAATCGCCAAAAATCCAAATCGCCAAAAATCCAAATCGCCAAAATTGGCGATCGCCAAAAATCCAAATCGCCAAAAATCCAAATCGCCAAAAATCCAAATCGCCAAAATTGGCGATCGCCAAAAAACCTAATCGCCAAAAATCCAAATCGCCAAAAATCCAAATCGCCAAAATTGGCGATCGCCGAAAATCCAAATCGCCAAAATTGGCGATCGCCAAAAATCCAAATCGCCAAAAATCCAAATCGCCAAAAATCCAAATCGCCAAAAATCCAAATCGCCAAAATTGGCGATCGCCAAAAATCCAAATCGCCAAAATTGGCGATCGCCAAAAATCCAAATCGCCAAAAATCCAAATCGCCAAAAATCCAAATCGCCAAAATTGGCGATCGCCAAAAATCCAAATCGCCAAAAATCCAAATCGCCAAAATTGGCGATCGCCAAAAATCCAAATCGCCAAAAATCCAAATCGCCAAAAATCCAAATCGCCAAAATTGGCGATCGCCAAAAATCCAAATCGCCAAAATTGGCGATCGCCAAAAATCCAAATCGCCAAAAATCCAAATCGCCAAAAATCCAAATCGCCAAAATTGGCGATCGCCAAAAATCCAAATCGCCAAAATCCAAATCGCCAAAATTGGCGATCGCCAAAAATCCAAATCGCCAAAAATCCAAATCGCCAAAATTGGCGATCGCCAAAAATCCAAATCGCCAAAATTGGCGATCGCCAAAAATCCAAATCGCCAAAAATCCAAATCGCCAAAAATCCAAATCGCCAAAATTGGCGATCGCCAAAAATCCAAATCGCCAAAAATCCAAATCGCCAAAATTGGCGATCGCCAAAAATCCAAATCGCCAAAAATCCAAATCGCCAAAATTGGCGATCGCCAAAAATCCAAATCGCCAAAATTGGCGATCGCCAAAAATCCAAATCGCCAAAAATCCAAATCGCCAAAAATCCAAATCGCCAAAATTAGCGATCGCCAAAAACCAAATCGCCAAAAATCCAAATCGCCAAAAATCCAAATCGCCAAAATTGGCGATCGCCAAAAATCCAAATCGCCAAAAATCCAAATCGCCAAAAATCCAAATCGCCAAAATTGGCGTTCGCCAAAAAACCAAATCGCCAAAAATCCAAATCGCCAAAAATCCAAATCGCCAAAATTGGCGATCGCCAAAAATCCAAATCGCCAAAATTGGCGATCGCCAAAAAACCAAATCGCCAAAAATCCAAATCGCCAAAATTGGCGATCGCCAAAAATCCAAATCGCCAAAAATCCAAATCGCCAAAATTGGCGATCGCCAAAAATCCAAATCGCCAAAATTGGCGATCGCCAAAAATCCAAATCGCCAAAAATCCAAATCGCCAAAATTGGCGATCGCCAAAAAACCAAATCGCCAAAAATCCAAATCGCCAAAAATCCAAATCGCCAAAATTGGCGATCGCCAAAAATCCAAATCGTCAAAAATCCAAATCGCCAAAAATCCAAATCGCCAAAAATCCAAATCGCCAAAATTGGCGATCGCCAAAAATCCAAATCGCCAAAAATCCAAATCGCCAAAAATCCAAATCGCCAAAATTGGCGATCGCCAAAAATCCAAATCGCCAAAAATCCAAATCGCCAAAAAACCAAATCGCCAAAACTGGCGATCGCCAAAAATCCAAATCGCCAAAATTGGCGATCGCCAAAAATCCAAATCGCCAAAAATCCAAATCGCCAAAAATCCAAATCGCCAAAATTAGCGATCGCCAAAAACCAAATCGCCAAAAATCCAAATCGCCAAAAATCCAAATCGCCAAAATTGGCGATCGCCAAAAATCCAAATCGCCAAAAATCCAAATCGCCAAAAATCCAAATCGCCAAAATTGGCGATCGCCAAAAAACCAAATCGCCAAAAATCCAAATCGCCAAAAATCCAAATCGCCAAAATTGGCGATCGCCAAAAATCCAAATCGCCAAAATTGGCGATCGCCAAAAAACCAAATCGCCAAAAATCCAAATCGCCAAAATTGGCGATCGCCAAAAAACCAAATCGCCAAAAATCCAAATCGCCAAAAATCCAAATCGCCAAAATTGGCGATCGCCAAAAATCCAAATCGCCAAAAATCCAAATCGCCAAAATTGGCGATCGCCAAAAATCCAAATCGCCAAAATTGGCGATCGCCAAAAATCCAAATCGCCAAAAATCCAAATCGCCAAAATTGGCGATCGCCAAAAAACCAAATCGCCAAAAATCCAAATCGCCAAAAATCCAAATCGCCAAAATTGGCGATCGCCAAAAATCCAAATCGTCAAAAATCCAAATCGCCAAAAATCCAAATCGCCAAAAATCCAAATCGCCAAAATTGGCGATCGCCAAAAATCCAAATCGCCAAAAATCCAAATCGCCAAAAATCCAAATCGCCAAAATTGGCGATCGCCAAAAATCCAAATCGCCAAAAATCCAAATCGCCAAAAAACCAAATCGCCAAAACTGGCGATCGCCAAAAATCCAAATCGCCAAAATTGGCGATCGCCAAAAATCCAAATCGCCAAAAATCCAAATCGCCAAAATTGGCGATCGCCAAAAAACCAAATCGCCAAAAATCCAAATCGCCAAAAATCCAAATCGCCAAAATTGGCGATCGCCAAAAATCCAAATCGCCAAAAATCCAAATCGCCAAAAATCCAAATCGCCAAAATTGGCGATCGCCAAAAATCCAAATCGCCAAAATTGGCGATCGCAAAAAATCCAAATCGCCAAAAATCCAAATCGCCAAAAATCCAAATCGCCAAAATTGGCGATCGCCAAAAATCCAAATCGCCAAAAATCCAAATCGCCAAAATTGGCGATCGCCAAAAATCCAAATCGCCAAAAATCCAAATCGCCAAAAATCCAAATCGCCAAAATTAGCGATCGCCAAAAACCAAATCGCCAAAAATCCAAATCGCCAAAAATCCAAATCGCCAAAATTGGCGATCGCCAAAAATCCAAATCGCCAAAAATCCAAATCGCCAAAAATCCAAATCGCCAAAAATCCAAATCGCCAAAATTAGCGATCGCCAAAAATCCAAATCGCCAAAAATCCAAATCGCCAAAAATCCAAATCGCCAAAAATCCAAATCGCCAAAATTGGCGATCGCCAAAAATCCAAATCGCCAAAATTGGCGTTCGCCAAAAAACCAAATCGCCAAAAATCCAAATCGCCAAAATTGGCGATCGCCAAAAACCAAATCGCCAAAAATCCAAATCGCCAAAATTGGCGATCGCCAAAAATCCAAATCGCCAAAAATCCAAATCGCCAAAATTGGCGATCGCCAAAAATCCAAATCGCCAAAAATCCAAATCGCCAAAATTGGCGATCGCCAAAAAACCAAATCGCCAAAAATCCAAATCGCCAAAAATCCAAATCGCCAAAAATCCAAATCGCCAAAATTGGCGATCGCCAAAAATCCAAATCGCCAAAAATCCAAATCGCCAAAATTGGCGATCGCCAAAAATCCAAATCGCCAAAAATCCAAATCGCCAAAATTGGCGATCGCCAAAAATCCAAATCGCCAAAAATCCAAATCGCCAAAATTGGCGATCGCCAAAAATCCAAATCGCCAAAAATCCAAATCGCCAAAATTGGCGATCGCCAAAAATCCAAATCGCCAAAAATCCAAATCGCCAAAAATCCAAATCGCCAAAATTGGCGATCGCCAAAAATCCAAATCGCCAAAATTGGCGATCGCCAAAAATCCAAATCGCCAAAAATCCAAATCGCCAAAAATCCAAATCGCCAAAATTAGCGATCGCCAAAAATCCAAATCGCCAAAAATCCAAATCGCCAAAATTGGCGATCGCCAAAAAACCAAATCGCCAAAAATCCAAATCGCCAAAATTGGCGATCGCCAAAAATCCAAATCGCCAAAAATCCAAATCGCCAAAAATCCAAATCGCCAAAAATCCAGATCGCCAAAATTGGCGATCGCCAAAAATCCAAATCGCCAAAATTGGCGATCGCCAAAAATCCAAATCGCCAAAAATCCAAATCGCCAAAATTGGCGATCGCCAAAAATCCAAATCGCCAAAAATCCAAATCGCCAAAAATCCAAATCGCCAAAAATCCAAAT
This sequence comes from Oscheius sp. DF5033, assembly GCA_964036215.1. NCBI lineage: Eukaryota > Metazoa > Nematoda > Chromadorea > Rhabditida > Rhabditidae > Oscheius > Oscheius sp. DF5033. The sequence continues at coordinate 4,781,922 of CAXIWN010000013.1, read as the reverse complement.
CGCCAAAATTAGCGATCGCCAAAAAACCAAATCGCCAAAAATCCAAATCGCCAAAAATCCAAATCGCCAAAATTGGCGATCGCCAAAAATCCAAATCGCCAAAAATCCAAATCGCCAAAAATCCAAATCGCCAAAATTGGCGATCGCCAAAAAACCTAATCGCCAAAAATCCAAATCGCCAAAAATCCAAATCGCCAAAATTGGCGATCGCCAAAAAACCTAATCGCCAAAAATCCAAATCGCCAAAAATCCAAATCGCCAAAATTGGCGATCGCCGAAAATCCAAATCGCCAAAATTGGCGATCGCCAAAAATCCAAATCGCCAAAAATCCAAATCGCCAAAAATCCAAATCGCCAAAATTGGCGATCGCCAAAAATCCAAATCGCCAAAAATCCAAATCGCCAAAATTGGCGATCGCCAAAAATCCAAATCGCCAAAAATCCAAATCGCCAAAATTGGCGATCGCCAAAAATCCAAATCGCCAAAAATCCAAATCGCCAAAATTGGCGATCGCCAAAAATCCAAATCGCCAAAATTGGCGATCGCCAAAAATCCAAATCGCCAAAAATCCAAATCGCCAAAAATCCAAATCGCCAAAATTGGCGATCGCCAAAAAACCAAATCGCCAAAAATCCAAATCGCCAAAAATCCAAATCGCCAAAATTGGCGATCGCCAAAAATCCAAATCGCCAAAAATCCAAATCGCCAAAAATCCAAATCGCCAAAATTGGCGATCGCCAAAAATCCAAATCGCCAAAAATCCAAATCGCCAAAAATCCAAATCGCCAAAATTGGCGATCGCCAAAAAACCAAATCGCCAAAAATCCAAATCGCCAAAAATCCAAATCGCCAAAATTGGCGATCGCCAAAAATCCAAATCGCCAAAAATCCAAATCGCCAAAAATCCAAATCGCCAAAATTGGCGATCGCCAAAAATCCAAATCGCCAAAAATCCAAATCGCCAAAAATCCAAATCGCCAAAATTGGCGATCGCCAAAAAACCAAATCGCCAAAAATCCAAATCGCCAAAAATCCAAATCGCCAAAATTGGCGATCGCCAAAAATCCAAATCGCCAAAATTGGCGATCGCCAAAAATCCAAATCGCCAAAAATCCAAATCGCCAAAATTAGCGATCGCCAAAAAACCAAATCGCCAAAAATCCAAATCGCCAAAATTGGCGATCGCCAAAAATCCAAATCGCCAAAAATCCAAATCGCCAAAAATCCAAATCGCCAAAATTGGCGATCGCCAAAAATCCAAATCGCCAAAAATCCAAATCGCCAAAATTGGCGATCGCCAAAAATCCAAATCGCCAAAATTGGCGATCGCCAAAAATCCAAATCGCCAAAAATCCAAATCGCCAAAAATCCAAATCGCCAAAATTGGCGATCGCCAAAAATCCAAATCGCCAAAATTGGCGATCGCCAAAAATCCAAATCGCCAAAAATCCAAATCGCCAAAAATCCAAATCGCCAAAATTGGCGATCGCCAAAAATCCAAATCGCCAAAAATCCAAATCGCCAAAAATCCAAATCGCCAAAATTGGCGATCGCCAAAAATCCAAATCGCCAAAAATCCAAATCGCCAAAATTGGCGATCGCCAAAAATCCAAATCGCCAAAATTGGCGATCGCCAAAAATCCAAATCGCCAAAAATCCAAATCGCCAAAATTGGCGATCGCCAAAAATCCAAATCGCCAAAAATCCAAATCGCCAAAATTAGCGATCGCCAAAAAACCAAATCGCCAAAAATCCAAATCGCCAAAAATCCAAATCGCCAAAATTGGCGATCGCCAAAAATCCAAATCGCCAAAAATCCAAATCGCCGAAATTAGCGATCGCCAAAAAACCAAATCGCCAAAAAACCAAATCGCCAAAAATCCAAATCGCCAAAATTGGCGATCGCCAAAAATCCAAATCGCCAAAATTGGCGATCGCCAAAAAACCAAATCGCCAAAAATCCAAATCGCCAAAAATCCAAATCGCCAAAATTGGCGATCGCCAAAAATCCAAATCGCCAAAATTGGCGATCGCCAAAAATCCAAATCGCCAAAATTGGCGATCGCCAAAAATCCAAATCGCCAAAAATCCAAATCGCCAAAAATCCAAATCTCCAAAAATCCAAATCGCCAAAATTGGCGATCGCCAAAAATCCAAATCGCCAAAAATCCAAATCGCCAAAATTGGCGATCGCCAAAAATCCAAATTGCCAAAATTGGCGATCGCCAAAAATCCAAATCGCCAAAAATCCAAATCGCCAAAAATCCAAATCGCCAAAAATCCAAATCGCCAAAATTGGCGATCGCCAAAAACCAAATCGCCAAAAATCCAAATCGCCAAAAATCCAAATCGCCAAAATTGGCGATCGCCAAAAACCAAATCGCCAAAAATCCAAATCGCCAAAAATCCAAATCGCCAAAATTGGCGATCGCCAAAAATCCAAATCGCCAAAAATCCAAATCGCCAAAAATCCAAATCGCCAAAAATCCAAATCGCCAAAATTGGCGATCGCCAAAAATCCAAATCGCCAAAATTAGCGATCGCCAAAAAACCTAATCGCCAAAAATCCAAATTGCCAAAAATCCAAATCGCCAAAATTGGCGATCGCCGAAAATCCAAATCGCCAAAATTGGCGATCGCCAAAAATCCAAATCGCCAAAAATCCAAATCGCCAAAAATCCAAATCGCCAAAATTGGCGATCGCCAAAAAACCAAATCGCCAAAAATCCAAATCGCCAAAATTGGCGATCGCCAAAAAACCAAATCGCCAAAAATCCAAATCGCCAAAAATCCAAATCGCCAAAATTGGCGATCGCCAAAAATCCAAATCGTCAAAAATCCAAATCGCCAAAAATCCAAATCGCCAAAAATCCAAATCGCCAAAATTGGCGATCGCCAAAAATCCAAATCGCCAAAAATCCAAATCGCCAAAAATCCAAATCGCCAAAAATCCAAATCGCCAAAAAACCAAATCGCCAAAACTGGCGATCGCCAAAAATCCAAATCGCCAAAATTGGCGATCGCCAAAAATCCAAATCGCCAAAAATCCAAATCGCCAAAAATCCAAATAGCCAAAATTGGCGATCGCCAAAAAACCAAATCGCCAAAAATCCAAATCGCCAAAAATCCAAATCGCCAAAATTGGCGATCGCCAAAAATCCAAATCGCCAAAAATCCAAATCGCCAAAAATCCAAATCGCCAAAAATCCAAATCGCCAAAAATCCAAATCGCCAAAATTGGCGATCGCCAAAAATCCAAATCGCCAAAAATCCAAATCGCCAAAAATCCAAATCGCCAAAATTGGCGATCGCCAAAAATCCAAATCGCCAAAAATCCAAATCGCCAAAATTGGCGATCGCCAAAAATCCAAATCGCCAAAAATCCAAATCGCCAAAATTGGCGATCGCCAAAAATCCAAATCGCCAAAATTGGCGATCGCCAAAAATCCAAATCGCCAAAAATCCAAATCGCCAAAAATCCAAATCGCCAAAATTGGCGATCGCCAAAAATCCAAATCGCCAAAATTGGCGATCGCCAAAAATCCAAATCGCCAAAAATCCAAATCGCCAAAATTGGCGATCGCCAAAAAACCAAATCGCCAAAAATCCAAATCGCCAAAAATCCAAATCGCCAAAATTGGCGATCGCCAAAAATCCAAATCGCCAAAAATCCAAATCGCCAAAAATCCAAATCGCCAAAATTGGCGATCGCCAAAAAACCAAATCGCCAAAAATCCAAATCGCCAAAAATCCAAATCGCCAAAATTGGCGATCGCCAAAAATCCAAATCGCCAAAAATCCAAATCGCCAAAAATCCAAATCGCCAAAATTGGCGATCGCCAAAAATCCAAATCGCCAAAAATCCAAATCGCCAAAAATCCAAATCGCCAAAATTGGCGATCGCCAAAAAACCAAATCGCCAAAAATCCAAATCGCCAAAAATCCAAATCGCCAAAATTGGCGATCGCCAAAAATCCAAATCGCCAAAAATCCAAATCGCCAAAAATCCAAATCGCCAAAATTGGCGATCGCCAAAAATCCAAATCGCCAAAATTGGCGATCGCCAAAAATCCAAATCGCCAAAAATCCAAATCGCCAAAAATCCAAATCGCCAAAATTGGCGATCGCCAAAAATCCAAATCGCCAAAATTGGCGATCGCCAAAAATCCAAATCGCCAAAAATCCAAATCGCCAAAAAACCAAATCGCCAAAACTTTCGATCGCCAAAAATCCAAATCGCCAAAAATCCAAATCGCCAAAAAACCAAATCGCCAAAACTGGCGATCGCCAAAAATCCAAATCGCCAAAATTGGCGATCGCCAAAAATCCAAATCGCCAAAAATCCAAATCGCCAAAAATCCGAATCGCCAAAATTGGCGATCGCCAAAAAACCAAATCGCCAAAAATCCAAATCGCCAAAAATCCAAATCGCCAAAATTGGCGATCGCCAAAAATCCAAATCGCCAAAATTGGCGATCGCCAAAAATCCAAATCGCCAAAAATCCATATCGCCAAAAATCCAATTCGCCAAAAATCCAAATCGCCAAAAATCCAAATCGCCAAAAATCCAAATCGCCAAAATTGGCGATCGCCAAAAAACCAAATCGCCAAAAATCCAAATCGCCAAAAATCCAAATCGCCTAAAAACCAAATCGCCAAAACTGGCGATCGCCAAAAATCCAAATCGCCAAAAATCCAAATCGCCAAAAATCCAAATCGCCAAAATTGGCGATCGCCAAAAATCCAAATCGCCAAAATTGGCGATCGCCAAAAATCCAAATCGCCAAAAAACCAAATCGCCAAAAATCCAAATCGCCAAAAATCCAAATCGCCAAAAATCCAAATCGCCAAAAATCCAAATCGCCAAAATTGGCGATCGCCAAAAATCCAATTCGCCAAAAATCCAAATCGCCAAAAAACCAAATCGCCAAAACTTTCGATCGCCAAAAATCCAAATCGCCAAAAATCCAAATCGCCAAAAATCCAAATCGCCAAAATTGGCGATCGCCAAAAATCCAAATCGCCAAAATTGGCGATCGCCAAAAAACCAAATCGCCAAAAATCCAAATCGCCAAAATTGGCGATCGCCAAAAATCCAAATCGCCAAAAATCCAAATCGCCAAAATTGGCGATCGCCAAAAATCCAAATCGCCAAAATTGGCGATCGCCAAAAAACCAAATCGCCAAAAATCCAAATCGCCAAAATTGGCGATCGCCAAAAATCCAAATCGCCAAAATTGGCGATCGCCAAAAATCCAAATCGCCAAAAATCCAAATCGCCAAAATTGGCGATCGCCAAAAATCCAAATCGTCAAAAATCCAAATCGCCAAAAATCCAAATCGCCAAAAATCCAAATCGCCAAAATTGGCGATCGCCAAAAATCCAAATCGCCAAAAATCCAAATCGCCAAAAATCCAAATCGCCAAAAATCCAAATCGCCAAAATTGGCGATCGCCAAAAAACCAAATCGCCAAAAATCCAAATCGCCAAAAATCCAAATCGCCAAAATTGGCGATCGCCAAAAATCCAAATCGCCAAAATTGGCGATCGCCAAAAATCCAAATCGCCAAAAATCCAAATCGCCAAAAATCCAAATCGCCAAAATTGGCGATCGCCAAAAATCCAAATCGCCAAAAATCCAAATCGCCAAAAATCCAAATCGCCAAAAAACCAAATCGCCAAAACTTTCGATCGCCAAAAATCCAAATCGCCAAAAATCCAAATCGCCAAAAAACCAAATCGCCAAAACTGGCGATCGCCAAAAATCCAAATCGCCAAAATTGGCGATCGCCAAAAATCCAAATCGCCAAAAATCCAAATCGCCAAAAATCCAAATCGCCAAAATTGGCGATCGCCAAAAAACCAAATCGCCAAAAATCCAAATCGCCAAAAATCCAAATCGCCAAAATTGGCGATCGCCAAAAATCCAAATCGCCAAAATTGGCGATCGCCAAAAATCCAAATCGCCAAAAATCCATATCGCCAAAAATCCAATTCGCCAAAAATCCAAATCGCCAAAAATCCAAATCGCCAAAAATCCAAATCGCCAAAATTGGCGATCGCCAAAAAACCAAATCGCCAAAAATCCAAATCGCCAAAAATCCAAATCGCCTAAAAACCAAATCGCCAAAACTGGCGATCGCCAAAAATCCAAATCGCCAAAAATCCAAATCGCCAAAAATCCAAATCGCCAAAATTGGCGATCGCCAAAAATCCAAATCGCCAAAAATCCAAATCGCCAAAAATCCAAATCGCCAAAATTGGCGATCGCCAAAAATCCAAATCGCCAAAATTGGCGATCGCCAAAAATCCAAATCGCCAAAATTGGCGATCGCCAAAAATCCAAATCGCCAAAAAACCAAATCGCCAAAAATCCAAATCGCCAAAAAACCAAATCGCCAAAAATCCAAATCGCCAAAAATCCAAATCGCCAAAATTGGCGATCGCCAAAAATCCAAATCGCCAAAATTGGCGATCGCCAAAAAACCAAATCGCCAAAAATCCAAATCGCCAAAATTGGCGATCGCCAAAAATCCAAATCGCCAAAATTGGCGATCGCCAAAAATCCAAATCGCCAAAAATCCAAATCGCCAAAATTGGCGATCGCCAAAAATCCAAATCGTCAAAAATCCAAATCGCCAAAATTGGCGATCGCCAAAAAACCAAATCGCCAAAAATCCAAATCGCCAAAAATCCAAATCGCCAAAATTGGCGATCGCCAAAAATCCAAATCGCCAAAAATCCAAATCGCCAAAATTGGCGATCGCCAAAAATCCAAATCGCCAAAAATCCAAATCGCCAAAATTGGCGATCGCCAAAAATCCAAATCGCCAAAATTGGCGATCGCCAAAAATCCAAATCGCCAAAAATCCAAATCGCCAAAAATCCAAATCGCCAAAATTGGCGATCGCCAAAAATCCAAATCGCCAAAAATCCAAATCGCCAAAAATCCAAATCGCCAAAAATCCAAATCGCCAAAATTGGCGATCGCCAAAAAACCAAATCGCCAAAAATCCAAATCGCCAAAAATCCAAATCGCCAAAATTGGCGATCGCCAAAAATCCAAATCGCCAAAATTGGCGATCGCCAAAAATCCAAATCGCCAAAAATCCAAATCGCCAAAAATCCAAATCGCCAAAATTGGCGATCGCCAAAAATCCAAATCGCCAAAATTGGCGATCGCCAAAAATCCAAATCGCCAAAAATCCAAATCGCCAAAAAACCAAATCGCCAAAACTTTCGATCGCCAAAAATCCAAATCGCCAAAAATCCAAATCGCCAAAAAACCAAATCGCCAAAACTGGCGATCGCCAAAAATCCAAATCGCCAAAATTGGCGATCGCCAAAAATCCAAATCGCCAAAAATCCAAATCGCCAAAAATCCAAATCGCCAAAATTGGCGATCGCCAAAAAACCAAATCGCCAAAAATCCAAATCGCCAAAAATCCAAATCGCCAAAATTGGCGATCGCCAAAAATCCAAATCGCCAAAATTGGCGATCGCCAAAAATCCAAATCGCCAAAAATCCATATCGCCAAAAATCCAATTCGCCAAAAATCCAAATCGCCAAAAATCCAAATCGCCAAAAATCCAAATCGCCAAAATTGGCGATCGCCAAAAAACCAAATCGCCAAAAATCCAAATCGCCAAAAATCCAAATCGCCTAAAAACCAAATCGCCAAAACTGGCGATCGCCAAAAATCCAAATCGCCAAAAATCCAAATCGCCAAAAATCCAAATCGCCAAAATTGGCGATCGCCAAAAATCCAAATCGCCAAAAATCCAAATCGCCAAAAATCCAAATCGCCAAAATTGGCGATCGCCAAAAATCCAAATCGCCAAAATTGGCGATCGCCAAAAATCCAAATCGCCAAAATTGGCGATCGCCAAAAATCCAAATCGCCAAAAAACCAAATCGCCAAAAATCCAAATCGCCAAAAATCCAAATCGCCAAAAATCCAAATCGCCAAAATTGGCGATCGCCAAAAATCCAAATCGCCAAAATTGGCGATCGCCAAAAATCCAAATCGCCAAAAATCCAAATCGCCAAAAATCCAAATCGCCAAAATTGGCGATCGCCAAAAATCCAAATCGCCAAAATTGGCGATCGCCAAAAATCCAAATCGCCAAAAAACCAAATCGCCAAAACTTTCGATCGCCAAAAATCCAAATCGCCAAAAATCCAAATCGCCAAAAAACCAAATCGCCAAAACTGGCGATCGCCAAAAATCCAAATCGCCAAAATTGGCGATCGCCAAAAATCCAAATCGCCAAAAATCCAAATCGCCAAAAATCCAAATCGCCAAAATTGGCGATCGCCAAAAAACCAAATCGCCAAAAATCCAAATCGCCAAAAATCCAAATCGCCAAAATTTTCGATCGCCAAAAATCCAAATCGCCAAAATTGGCGATCGCCAAAAATCCAAATCGCCAAAAATCCATATCGCCAAAAATCCAATTCGCCAAAAATCCAAATCGCCAAAAATCCAAATCGCCAAAAATCCAAATCGCCAAAATTGGCGATCGCCAAAAAACCAAATCGCCAAAAATCCAAATCGCCAAAAATCCAAATCGCCTAAAAACCAAATCGCCAAAACTGGCGATCGCCAAAAATCCAAATCGCCAAAAATCCAAATCGCCAAAAATCCAAATCGCCAAAATTGGCGATCGCCAAAAATCCAAATCGCCAAAAATCCAAATCGCCAAAAATCCAAATCGCCAAAATTGGCGATCGCCAAAAATCCAAATCGCCAAAATTGGCGATCGCCAAAAATCCAAATCGCCAAAAAACCAAATCGCCAAAAATCCAAATCGCCAAAAATCCAAATCGCCAAAAATCCAAATCGCCAAAAATCCAAATCGCCAAAATTGGCGATCGCCAAAAATCCAATTCGCCAAAAGTCCAAATCGCCAAAAAACCAAATCGCCAAAACTTTCGATCGCCAAAAATCCAAATCGCCAAAAATCCCAATCGCCAAAATTGGCGATCGCCAAAAATCCAAATCGCCAAAATTGGCGATCGCCAAAAATCCAAATCGCCAAAAATCCAAATCGCCAAAATTGGCGATCGCCAAAAATCCAAATCGCCAAAATTGGCGATCGCCAAAAAACCAAATCGCCAAAAATCCAAATCGCCAAAATTGGCGATCGCCAAAAATCCAAATCGCCAAAATTGGCGATCGCCAAAAATCCAAATCGCCAAAAATCCAAATCGCCAAAATTGGCGATCGCCAAAAATCCAAATCGTCAAAAATCCAAATCGCCAAAAATCCAAATCGCCAAAAATCCAAATCGCCAAAATTGGCGATCGCCAAAAATCCAAATCGCCAAAAATCCAAATCGCCAAAAATCCAAATCGCCAAAAATCCAAATCGCCAAAATTGGCGATCGCCAAAAAACCAAATCGCCAAAAATCCAAATCGCCAAAAATCCAAATCGCCAAAATTGGCGATCGCCAAAAATCCAAATCGCCAAAAATCCAAATCGCCAAAAATCCAAATCGCCAAAATTGGCGATCGCCAAAAATCCAAATCGCCAAAATTGGCGATCGCCAAAAATCCAAATCGCCAAAATTGGCGATCGCCAAAAATCCAAATCGCCAAAAATCCATATCGCCAAAAATCCAATTCGCCAAAAATCCAAATCGCCAAAAATCCAAATCGCCAAAAATCCAAATCGCCAAAATTGGCGATCGCCAAAAAACCAAATCGCCAAAAATCCAAATCGCCAAAAATCCAAATCGCCTAAAAACCAAATCGCCAAAACTGGCGATCGCCAAAAATCCAAATCGCCAAAAATCCAAATCGCCAAAAATCCAAATCGCCAAAATTGGCGATCGCCAAAAATCCAAATCGCCAAAAATCCAAATCGCCAAAAATCCAAATCGCCAAAAATCCAAATCGCCAAAATTGGCGATCGCCAAAAAACCAAATCGCCAAAAATCCAAATCGCCAAAAATCCAAATCGCCAAAATTGGCGATCGCCAAAAATCCAAATCGCCAAAAATCCAAATCGCCAAAAATCCAAATCGCCAAAATTGGCGATCGCCAAAAATCCAAATCGCCAAAAATCCATATCGCCAAAAATCCAATTCGCCGAAAATCCAAATCGCCAAAAATCCAAATCGCCAAAAATCCAAATCGCCAAAATTGGCGATCGCCAAAAAACCAAATCGCCAAAAATCCAAATCGCCAAAAATCCAAATCGCCTAAAAACCAAATCGCCAAAACTGGCGATCGCCAAAAATCCAAATCGCCAAAAATCCAAATCGCCAAAAATCCAAATCGCCAAAATTGGCGATCGCCAAAAATCCAAATCGCCAAAAATCCAAATCGCCAAAAATCCAAATCGCCAAAATTGGCGATCGCCAAAAATCCAAATCGCCAAAATTGGCGATCGCCAAAAATCCAAATCGCCAAAATTGGCGATCGCCAAAAATCCAAATCGCCAAAAAACCAAATCGCCAAAAATCCAAATCGCCAAAAATCCAAATCGCCAAAAATCCAAATCGCCAAAATTGGCGATCGCCAAAAATCCAAATCGCCAAAAAACCAAATCGCCAAAAATCCAAATCGCCAAAAATCCAAATCGCCAAAAATCCAAATCGCCAAAAATCCAAATCGCCAAAATTGGCGATCGCCAAAAATCCAATTCGCCAAAAATCCAAATCGCCAAAAAACCAAATCGCCAAAACTTTCGATCGCCAAAAATCCAAATCGCCAAAAATCCAAATCGCCAAAATTGGCGATCGCCAAAAAACCAAATCGCCAAAAATCCAAATCGCCAAAATTGGCGATCGCCAAAAATCCAAATCGCCAAAAATCCAAATCGCCAAAATTGGCGATCGCCAAAAAACCAAATCGCCAAAAATCCAAATCGCCAAAATTGGCGATCGCCAAAAATCCAAATCGCCAAAATTGGCGATCGCCAAAAATCCAAATCGCCAAAAATCCAAATCGCCAAAATTGGCGATCGCCAAAAATCCAATTCGCCAAAAATCCAAATCGCCAAAAAACCAAATCGCCAAAACTTTCGATCGCCAAAAATCCAAATCGCCAAAAATCCAAATCGCCAAAAATCCAAATCGCCAAAATTGGCGATCGCCAAAAAACCAAATCGCCAAAAATCCAAATCGCCAAAATTGGCGATCGCCAAAAATCCAAATCGCCAAAAATCCAAATCGCCAAAATTGGCGATCGCCAAAAAACCAAATCGCCAAAAATCCAAATCGCCAAAATTGGCGATCGCCAAAAATCCAAATCGCCAAAATTGGCGATCGCCAAAAATCCAAATCGCCAAAAATCCAAATCGCCAAAATTGGCGATCGCCAAAAAACCAAATCGCCAAAAATCCAAATCGCCAAAATTGGCGATCGCCAAAAATCCAAATCGCCAAAATTGGCGATCGCCAAAAATCCAAATCGCCAAAAATCCAAATCGCCAAAATTGGCGATCGCCAAAAATCCAAATCGTCAAAAATCCAAATCGCCAAAATTGGCGATCGCCAAAAAACCAAATCGCCAAAAATCCAAATCGCCAAAAATCCAAATCGCCAAAATTGGCGATCGCCAAAAATCCAAATCGCCAAAAATCCAAATCGCCAAAAATCCAAATCGCCAAAATTGGCGATCGCCAAAAATCCAAATCGCCAAAATTGGCGATCGCCAAAAATCCAAATCGCCAAAAATCCAAATCGCCAAAAAACCAAATCGCCAAAACTGTCGATCGCCAAAAATCCAAATCGCCAAAAATCCAAATCGCCAAAAATCCAAATCGCCAAAATTGGCGATCGCCAAAAATCCAATTCGCCAAAAATCCAAATCGCCAAAAAACCAAATCGCCAAAAATCCAAATCGCCAAAAATCCAAATCGCCAAAATTGGCGATCGCCAAAAAACCAAATCGCCAAAAATCCAAATCGCCAAAATTGGCGATCGCCAAAAATCCAAATCGCCAAAATTGGCGATCGCCAAAAATCCAAATCGCCAAAAATCCAAATCGCCAAAATTGGCGATCGCCAAAAATCCAAATCGCCAAAATTGGCGATCGCCAAAAAACCAAATCGCCAAAAATCCAAATCGCCAAAATTGGCGATCGCCAAAAATCCAAATCGCCAAAATTGGCGATCGCCAAAAATCCAAATCGCCAAAAATCCAAATCGCCAAAATTGGCGATCGCCAAAAATCCAAATCGTCAAAAATCCAAATCGCCAAAATTGGCGATCGCCAAAAAACCAAATCGCCAAAAATCCAAATCGCCAAAAATCCAAATCGCCAAAATTGGCGATCGCCAAAAATCCAAATCGCCAAAATTGGCGATCGCCAAAAATCCAAATCGCCAAAAATCCAAATCGCCAAAAATCCAAATCGCCAAAATTGGCGATCGCCAAAAATCCAAATCGCCAAAATTGGCGATCGCCAAAAATCCAAATCGCCAAAAATCCAAATCGCCAAAATTGGCGATCGCCAAAAATCCAAATCGTCAAAAATCCAAATCGCCAAAATTGGCGATCGCCAAAAAACCAAATCGCCAAAAATCCAAATCGCCAAAAATCCAAATCGCCAAAATTGGCGATCGCCAAAAATCCAAATCGCCAAAATTGGCGATCGCCAAAAATCCAAATCGCCAAAAATCCAAATCGCCAAAAATCCAAATCGCCAAAATTGGCGATCGCCAAAAATCCAAATCGCCAAAAAACCAAATCGCCAAAAATCCAAATCGCCAAAAATCCAAATCGCCAAAAATCCAAATCGCCAAAAATCCAAATCGCCAAAATTGGCGATCGCCAAAAATCCAATTCGCCAAAAATCCAAATCGCCAAAAAACCAAATCGCCAAAACTTTCGATCGCCAAAAATCCAAATAGCCAAAAATCCAAATCGCCAAAAATCCAATTCGCCAAAAATCCAAATCGCCAAAAAACCAAATCGCCAAAACTTTCGATCGCCAAAAATCCAAATCGCCAAAAATCCAAATCGCCAAAAAACCAAATCGCCAAAAATCCAAATCGCCAAAATTGGCGATCGCCAAAAATCCAAATCGCCAAAAATCCAAATCGCCAAAATTGGCGATCGCCAAAAAACCAAATCGCCAAAAATCCAAATCGCCAAAATTGGCGATCGCCAAAAATCCAAATCGCCAAAATTGGCGATCGCCAAAAATCCAAATCGCCAAAAATCCAAATCGCCAAAATTGGCGATCGCCAAAAATCCAATTCGCCAAAAATCCAAATCGCCAAAAAACCAAATCGCCAAAACTTTCGATCGCCAAAAATCCAAATCGCCAAAAATCCAAATCGCCAAAAATCCAAATCGCCAAAATTGGCGATCGCCAAAAAACCAAATCGCCAAAAATCCAAATCGCCAAAATTGGCGATCGCCAAAAATCCAAATCGCCAAAAATCCAAATCGCCAAAATTGGCGATCGCCAAAAAACCAAATCGCCAAAAATCCAAATCGCCAAAATTGGCGATCGCCAAAAATCCAAATCGCCAAAATTGGCGATCGCCAAAAATCCAAATCGCCAAAAATCCAAATCGCCAAAATTGGCGATCGCCAAAAAACCAAATCGCCAAAAATCCAAATCGCCAAAATTGGCGATCGCCAAAAATCCAAATCGCCAAAATTGGCGATCGCCAAAAATCCAAATCGCCAAAAATCCAAATCGCCAAAATTGGCGATCGCCAAAAATCCAAATCGTCAAAAATCCAAATCGCCAAAATTGGCGATCGCCAAAAAACCAAATCGCCAAAAATCCAAATCGCCAAAAATCCAAATCGCCAAAAATCCAAATCGCCAAAAATCCAAATCGCCAAAATTGGCGATCGCCAAAAATCCAAATCGCCAAAATTGGCGATCGCCAAAAATCCAAATCGCCAAAAATCCAAATCGCCAAAAAACCAAATCGCCAAAACTTTCGATCGCCAAAAATCCAAATCGCCAAAAATCCAAATCGCCAAAAATCCAAATCGCCAAAATTGGCGATCGCCAAAAATCCAAATCGCCAAAATTGGCGATCGCCAAAAATCCAAATCGCCAAAAATCCATATCGCCAAAAATCCAATTCGCCAAAAATCCAAATCGCCAAAAATCCAAATCGCCAAAATTGGCGATCGCCAAAATTGGCGATCGCCAAAAAACCAAATCGCCAAAAATCCAAATCGCCAAAAATCCAAATCGCCTAAAAACCAAATCGCCAAAACTGGCGATCGCCAAAAAACCAAATCGCCAAAAATCCAAATCGCCAAAATTGGCGATCGCCAAAAATCCAAATCGCCAAAATTGGCGATCGCCAAAAATCCAAATCGCCAAAAATCCAAATCGCCAAAATTGGCGATCGCCAAAAATCCAATTCGCCAAAAATCCAAATCGCCAAAAAACCAAATCGCCAAAACTTTCGATCGCCAAAAATCCAAATCGCCAAAAATCCAAATCGCCAAAAATCCAAATCGCCAAAATTGGCGATCGCCAAAAAACCAAATCGCCAAAAATCCAAATCGCCAAAATTGGCGATCGCCAAAAATCCAAATCGCCAAAAATCCAAATCGCCAAAAATCCAAATCGCCAAAATTGGCGATCGCCAAAAAACCAAATCGCCAAAAATCCAAATCGCCAAAATTGGCGATCGCCAAAAATCCAAATCGCCAAAATTGGCGATCGCCAAAAATCCAAATCGCCAAAAATCCAAATCGCCAAAATTGGCGATCGCCAAAAATCCAAATCGTCAAAAATCCAAATCGCCAAAATTGGCGATCGCCAAAAAACCAAATCGCCAAAAATCCAAATCGCCAAAAATCCAAATCGCCAAAATTGGCGATCGCCAAAAATCCAAATCGCCAAAAATCCAAATCGCCAAAAATCCAAATCGCCAAAATTGGCGATCGCCAAAAATCCAAATCGCCAAAATTGGCGATCGCCAAAAATCCAAATCGCCAAAATTGGCGATCGCCAAAAATCCAAATCGCCAAAAATCCAAATCGCCAAAATTGGCGATCGCCAAAAATCCAAATCGTCAAAAATCCAAATCGCCAAAATTGGCGATCGCCAAAAAACCAAATCGCCAAAAATCCAAATCGCCAAAAATCCAAATCGCCAAAATTGGCGATCGCCAAAAATCCAAATCGCCAAAAATCCAAATCGCCAAAAATCCAAATCGCCAAAATTGGCGATCGCCAAAAATCCAAATCGCCAAAATTGGCGATCGCCAAAAATCCAAATCGCCAAAAATCCAAATCGCCAAAAAACCAAATCGCCAAAACTTTCGATCGCCAAAAATCCAAATCGCCAAAAATCCAAATCGCCAAAAATCCAAATCGCCAAAATTGGCGATCGCCAAAAATCCAAATCGCCAAAATTGGCGATCGCCAAAAACCCAAATCGCCAAAAATCCATATCGCCAAAAATCCAATTCGCCAAAAATCCAAATCGCCAAAAATCCAAATCGCCAAAAATCCAAATCGCCAAAATTGGCGATCGCCAAAAAACCAAATCGCCAAAAATCCAAATCGCCAAAAATCCAAATCGCCAAAAATCCAAATCCCCAAAATTGGCGATCGCCAAAAAACCAAATCGCCAAAAATCCAAATCGCCAAAATTGGCGATCGCCAAAAATCCAAATCGCCAAAATTGGCGATCGCCAAAAATCCAAATCGCCAAAAATCCAAATCGCCAAAATTGGCGATCGCCAAAAATCCAATTCGCCAAAAATCCAAATCGCCAAAAAACCAAATCGCCAAAACTTTCGATCGCCAAAAATCCAAATCGCCAAAAATCCAAATCGCCAAAAATCCAAATCGCCAAAATTGGCGATCGCCAAAAAACCAAATCGCCAAAAATCCAAATCGCCAAAATTGGCGATCGCCAAAAATCCAAATCGCCAAAAATCCAAATCGCCAAAATTGGCGATCGCCAAAAAACCAAATCGCCAAAAATCCAAATCGCCAAAATTGGCGATCGCCAAAAATCCAAATCGCCAAAAATCCAAATCGCCAAAATTGGCGATCGCCAAAAAACCAAATCGCCAAAAATCCAAATCGCCAAAATTGGCGATCGCCAAAAATCCAAATCGCCAAAATTGGCGATCGCCAAAAATCCAAATCGCCAAAAATCCAAATCGCCAAAATTGGCGATCGCCAAAAATCCAAATCGTCAAAAATCCAAATCGCCAAAATTGGCGATCGCCAAAAAACCAAATCGCCAAAAATCCAAATCGCCAAAAATCCAAATCGCCAAAATTGGCGATCGCCAAAAATCCAAATCGCCAAAAATCCAAATCGCCAAAAATCCAAATCGCCAAAATTGGCGATCGCCAAAAATCCAAATCGCCAAAATTGGCGATCGCCAAAAATCCAAATCGCCAAAAATCCATATCGCCAAAAATCCAATTCGCCAAAACTCCAAATCGCCAAAAATCCAAATCGCCAAAAATCCAAATCGCCAAAATTGGCGATCGCCAAAAAACCAAATCGCCAAAAATCCAAATCGCCAAAAATCCAAATCGCCTAAAAACCAAATCGCCAAAACTGGCGATCGCCAAAAATCCAAATCGCCAAAAATCCAAATCGCCAAAAATCCAAATCGCCAAAATTGGCGATCGCCAAAAATCCAAATCGCCAAAAATCCAAATCGCCAAAAATCCAAATCGCCAAAATTGGCGATCGCCAAAAATCCAAATCGCCAAAATTGGCGATCGCCAAAAATCCAAATCGCCAAAAAACCAAATCGCCAAAAATCCAAATCGCCAAAAATCCAAATCGCCAAAAATCCAAATCGCCAAAAATCCAAATCGCCAAAATTGGCGATCGCCAAAAATCCAATTCGCCAAAAATCCAAATCGCCAAAAAACCAAATCGCCAAAACTTTCGATCGCCAAAAATCCAAATCGCCAAAAATCCAAATCGCCAAAAATCCAAATCGCCAAAATTGGCGATCGCCAAAAATCCAAATCGCCAAAATTGGCGATCGCCAAAAAACCAAATCGCCAAAAATCCAAATCGCCAAAATTGGCGATCGCCAAAAATCCAAATCGCCAAAAATCCAAATCGCCAAAATTGGCGATCGCCAAAAATCCAAATCGCCAAAATTGGCGATCGCCAAAAAACCAAATCGCCAAAAATCCAAATCGCCAAAATTGGCGATCGCCAAAAATCCAAATCGCCAAAATTGGCGATCGCCAAAAATCCAAATCGTCAAAAATCCAAATCGCCAAAAATCCAAATCGCCAAAAATCCAAATCGCCAAAATTGGCGATCGCCAAAAATCCAAATCGCCAAAAATCCAAATCGCCAAAAATCCAAATCGCCAAAATTGGCGATCGCCAAAAAACCAAATCGCCAAAAATCCAAATCGCCAAAAATCCAAATCGCCAAAATTGGCGATCGCCAAAAATCCAAATCGCCAAAATTGGCGATCGCCAAAAATCCAAATCGCCAAAAATCCAAATCGCCAAAAATCCAAATCGCCAAAATTGGCGATCGCCAAAAATCCAAATCGCCAAAAATCCAAATCGCCAAAAAACCAAATCCCCAAAACTTTCGATCGCCAAAAATCCAAATCGCCAAAATTGGCGATCGCCAAAAATCCAAATCGCCAAAAATCCAAATCGCCAAAAAACCAAATCGCCAAAACTGGCGATCGCCAAAAATCCAAATCGCCAAAATTGGCGATCGCCAAAAGTCCAAATCGCCAAAAATCCAAATCGCCAAAAATCCAAATCGCCAAAATTGGCGATCGCCAAAAATCCAAATCGCCAAAAATCCAAATCGCCAAAATTGGCGATCGCCAAAAATCGAAATCGCCAAAATTGGCGATCGCCAAAAAACCAAATCGCCAAAAATCCAAATCGCCAAAATTGGCGATCGCCAAAAATCCAAATCGCCAAAATTGGCGATCGCCAAAAATCCAAATCGCCAAAATTGGCGATCGCCAAAAATCCAAATCGCCAAAAATCCAAATCGCCAAAATTGGCGATCGCCAAAAATCCAAATCGTCAAAAATCCAAATCGCCAAAAATCCAAATCGCCAAAAATCCAAATCGCCAAAATTGGCGATCGCCAAAAATCCAAATCGCCAAAAATCCAAATCGCCAAAAATCCAAATCGCCAAAATTGGCGATCGCCAAAAAACCAAATCGCCAAAAATCCAAATCGCCAAAAATCCAAATCGCCAAAATTGGCGATCGCCAAAAATCCAAATCGCCAAAATTGGCGATCGCCAAAAATCCAAATCGCCAAAAATCCAAATCGCCAAAAATCCAAATCGCCAAAATTGGCGATCGCCAAAAATCCAAATCGCCAAAATTGGCGATCGCCAAAAATCCAAATCGCCAAAAATCCAAATCGCCAAAAAACCAAATCGCCAAAACTTTCGATCGCCAAAAATCCAAATCGCCAAAATTGGCGATCGCCAAAAATCCAAATCGCCAAAAATCCAAATCGCCAAAAATCCAAATCGCCAAAAATCCAAATCGCCAAAATTGGCGATCGCCAAAAATCCAAATCGCCAAAAATCCAAATCGCCAAAAATCCAAATCGCCAAAATTGGCGATCGCCAAAAAACCAAATCGCCAAAAATCCAAATCGCCAAAAATCCAAATCGCCAAAATTGGCGATCGCCAAAAATCCAAATCGCCAAAAATCCAAATCGCCAAAAATCCAAATCGCCAAAATTGGCGATCGCCAAAAATCCAAATCGCCAAAATTGGCGATCGCCAAAAATCCAAATCGCCAAAAATCCAAATCGCCAAAAAACCAAATCGCCAAAACTTTCGATCGCCAAAAATCCAAATCGCCAAAATTGGCGATCGCCAAAAATCCAAATCGCCAAAAATCCAAATCGCCAAAAATCCAAATCGCCAAAATTGGCGATCGCCAAAAAACCAAATCGCCAAAAATCCAAATCGCCAAAATTGGCGATCGCCAAAAATCCAAATCGCCAAAAATCCAAATCGCCAAAATTGGCGATCGCCAAAAATCCAAATCGCCAAAATTGGCGATCGCCAAAAATCCAAATCGCCAAAATTGGCGATCGCCAAAAATCCAAATCGCCAAAAATCCAAATCGCCAAAAATCCAAATCGCCAAAATTGGCGATCGCCAAAAATCCAAATCGCCAAAATTGGCGATCGCCAAAAATCCAAATCGCCAAAAATCCAAATCGCCAAAAAACCAAATCGCCAAAACTTTCGATCGCCAAAAATCCAAATCGCCAAAATTGGCGATCGCCAAAAATCCAAATCGCCAAAAATCCAAATCGCCAAAAATCCAAATCGCCAAAATTGGCGATCGCCAAAAATCCAAATCGCCAAAATTGGCGATCGCCAAAAATCCAAATCGCCAAAAATCCAAATCGCCAAAAAACCAAATCGCCAAAACTTTCGATCGCCAAAAATCCAAATCGCCAAAAATCCAAATCGCCAAAAATCCAAATCGCCAAAATTGGCGATCGCCAAAAAACCAAATCGCCAAAAATCCAAATCGCCAAAATTGGCGATCGCCAAAAATCCAAATCGCCAAAAATCCAAATCGCCAAAATTGGCGATCGCCAAAAATCCAAATCGCCAAAATTGGCGATCGCCAAAAATCCAAATCGCCAAAAATCCAAATCGCCAAAAATCCAAATCGCCAAAAATCCAAATCGCCAAAAATCCAAATCGCCAAAATTGGCGATCGCCAAAAAACCAAATCGCCAAAAATCCAAATCGCCAAAATTGGCGATCGCCAAAAATCCAAATCGCCAAAAATCCAAATCGCCAAAATTGGCGATCGCCAAAAATCCAAATCGCCAAAATTGGCGATCGCCAAAAATCCAAATCGCCAAAAATCCAAATCGCCAAAATTGGCGATCGCCAAAAATCCAAATCGTCAAAAATCCAAATCGCCAAAAATCCAAATCGCCAAAAATCCAAATCGCCAAAATTGGCGATCGCCAAAAATCCAAATCGCCAAAAATCCAAATCGCCAAAAATCCAAATCGCCAAAAATCCAAATCGCCAAAATTGGCGATCGCCAAAAATCCAAATCGTCAAAAATCCAAATCGCCAAAAATCCAAATCGCCAAAAATCCAAATCGCCAAAATTGGCGATCGCCAAAAATCCAAATCGCCAAAAAACCAAATCGCCAAAAATCCAAATCGCCAAAAATCCAAATCGCCAAAATTGGCGATCGCCAAAAATCCAAATCGCCAAAATTGGCGATCGCCAAAAATCCAAATCGCCAAAAATCCAAATCGCCAAAATTGGCGATCGCCAAAAATCCAAATCGCCAAAATTGGCGATCGCCAAAAATCCAAATCGCCAAAAATCCAAATCGCCAAAAAACCAAATCGCCAAAACTTTCGATCGCCAAAAATCCAAATCGCCAAAATTGGCGATCGCCAAAAATCCAAATCGCCAAAAATCCAAATCGCCAAAAATCCAAATCGCCAAAATTGGCGATCGCCAAAAATCCAAATCGCCAAAAATCCAAATCGCCAAAAATCCAAATCGCCAAAATTGGCGATCGCCAAAAATCCAAATCGCCAAAAATCCAAATCGCCAAAAATCCAAATCGCCAAAATTGGCGATCGCCAAAAATCCAAATCGCCAAAATTGGCGATCGCCAAAAATCCAAATCGCCAAAAATCCAAATCGCCAAAAAACCAAATCGCCAAAACTTTCGATCGCCAAAAATCCAAATCGCCAAAATTGGCGATCGCCAAAAATCCAAATCGCCAAAAATCCAAATCGCCAAAAATCCAAATCGCCAAAAATCCAAATCGCCAAAATTGGCGATCGCCAAAAATCCAAATCGCCAAAAATCCAAATCGCCAAAACCCAAATCGCCAAAACTTTCGATCGCCAAAAATCCAAATCGCCAAAAATCCAAATCGCCAAAAATCCAAATCGCCAAAATTGGCGATCGCCAAAAATCCAAATCGCCAAAATTGGCGATCGCCAAAAATCCAAATCGCCAAAATTGGCGATGGCCAAAAATCCAAATCGCCAAAAATCCAAATCGCCAAAAATCCAAATCGCCAAAATTGGCGATCGCCAAAAATCCAAGTCGCCAAAATTGGCGATCGCCAAAAATCCAAATCGCCAAAAATCCAAGTGGTGTTGATGAAGCGGTAGGCTGCACTCGCCCAGCTGCCACACTATTATAGGGAATACCAGGAGGAGGAGGCGGTGGTGTAGCTGCAGGAACCGGAGCTGCGGGCGCTGATGTGACTATAGGTGCTGGCGTCGTTTCTCCGCTGTTTTCCCTATAAGCTAGATGTTTACCACCACATACACACAAATTGTGATATAAAAATATTTAATGCTGGACTCTTAAAAAGGCATTTTAAAATTTTAAAACGAGTTTCGAGGCTCCCTGTGGTTTCCTTTAAGCATGGATCACCAGTGTGGATAATAATAGATTTTAAAACTATGAAGCAAATTGGTCCATAAAATTCTCTTAATAAATAGGCGAAATAATAAAAAGAAAGAAAGAAACGATATTATGTGCCTACGGTGTACAATTTTCGCTTCATCTCCAGAGATTTATGATTCAGTTCGATTTCCCCGCAAAATAAAATTAAATAGAAGCAATAGAAGCAGCTAACAACCAACGCCTAATGGGGAACGCCTATGTCGTCAATGGACCCGGCTCACAGCATCTATCGATTACAGTTATCAGCCAAATTGGGCTGGTTTAAGCCATAAATACCTCCTCGTCTTTTTTGGCGGACTTTGCGGATTTTATTAGACACAATTCGGGCATTTTACTCGTTTTTAACCATAAAACCGGCAATAATTTCATGCAACTCCGTCCGGCTGACGAATACTTTGCCACACGAACAAGCATGGCGACAAAACGATGTAGGATGCCCACTTTCCCAAGAATTTTTGCCGCTGGAACACTCTTTCCCAGCCAAATTCCACTAGTATCAATTGTGAACATTTGTTCGTAGTGACCTCCTGTCTTTTTTACGAATCCCAGTCAAAATCTCCCGTGCTGCTGTTCTCGCCTCTGTTCTCATTTGATTGAATTACAACCGAGATTCAAAGATTAGACCTGGCTCACTGCTGGGTCATATTTCACACGGAAACAAATAATTATTACAGATTCGAGTAGCGCCAGTTGCCCGACAAGACGATGACGAGCCACCGAGACCGGGACTTCGTGTCCCACCAAATAGAAGAAACGAAATGGTAAGGTTTTGTTTCTTGGTTGATTGGGCTCTTTTGATTTCCCTCCGTCGTCCCTCATTTTATTTGCACAAACTGTCAATATGACCGGTTAGATGATGGCATTGTGAGGGAGATCTCTCTCCCCGGCTCGTCTTCTGCGAAAGTCGAGCAATTGACAATTAGACTGGCCAAATTAGGAGGAGAGGCAGCTGCCCTAAAAGGTAAGCGACTCCCGTAGAATCTCGGCAGCATGTCTTTGCGATTCTACATCAAAGCGAAACTGTTGGCAGCTTTGCGCAGAGGCTTGGATTTTGGCGACTTGGTTTTTGGCGATCGCCAGTTTTGGCGACTTTGGGACTGCCAATTTTGGTAGCGGGACTGCAATTTTTGTAACGGGACTAGAGCAGACGAATACTTGGTCCCGCAGTCTATTTTCGTAGATTCGCAAGTGGGGAATTTATTGCAAAAGAGAGTTAAGCTTAAAAATGTGGCATTTTTCCTAGAAACGTGCGCTCATCTTTTTAATTTTGCAACTAAAATG
The DNA here is from genome assembly GCA_964036215.1 of Oscheius sp. DF5033. Lineage (NCBI taxonomy): Eukaryota > Metazoa > Nematoda > Chromadorea > Rhabditida > Rhabditidae > Oscheius > Oscheius sp. DF5033. The sequence goes on along the minus strand of CAXIWN010000013.1, from coordinate 4,759,236 downwards.
TTTGGCGGGAAAAAATAGCGTTTTGCGAAAATTTGAAATTTAGCAAGCAGGGAGGGCGTAGTAAACCCCAGTCCCCCAGGCTTCCTTTAAAGGGACCCTGCCACGCGCTCCAATCGTGCGCCAAGTGTGCGCCAAGTTTTGGGGCGCGCTTACTGTGCGCCGGAGCGCATTATATGAGAAATTGACAAATTTGCTTTCTAGATGGCTTATTTTGCATTTTCACTGTGCAGGACATGTTGCAAAATATAAAGCAGGCTATGACAAACAATTTGATATATGAAACCACGCGAGAAAAATGCCAATTGACAAAAATTGAGTAACAAATTAGTCATACAGCTAATAAATTAGCTTATCTTTCGAGTTATGCTTGGTTTCATATATCAAATTGTTTGTCATAGCCTGCTTTATATTTTGCAATATGTCCTGCACAGTGGAAATGCAAAATAAGCCGTCTAGAAAGCAATTTTGTCAATTTCTCATATAATGCGCTCCGGCGCACAGTAAGCGCGCTCCAAAACTTGGCGCACACTTGGCGCACGATTGGAGCGCGTGGCAGGGTCCCTTTAACGGGCAAATCGAGAGCGCAAGATTGGTTACTTTTTTTAATTGGAAAATGACGGGCTAAATAGCCCCGCTTCACGGCGGGGCGTAAAAATTGTGCGGCTCCATCAAACCTATTTAGTTATCCATAAAATCAATTTTGTAAGTTACAACGCCGATTTGTAAGTAAAAAAAAATTAATTTAGTTTTCCATAAAAGCGTTTTTGTGGGTTTTCCTGGAGTTAGTATTCCCAGTAAGAAACAGCAATAATGGCTGCGGCTGAGCCTAAGCCATCAATTATCCTTGAAAGCGCTTTATCTGGCATCACTGATAATAAGACACGAGTTGCACCAGAGCCATCACCCTTTTCCGTAGAAATATGTTGTGGTATCGGTCTTATGGGTATCGGATGGCATGACGACCTATCTGTATTCAACTGGTCTCATTGCCCGTTTACAAAAAGAGACCGTTTGCCGCCACTGTACGACTTTTATAATTCCATTTGTCCGACTGTCCCTCGAATATTTGCCACGTCCTCTTTCGGTCGTTATCTGTTTCCCATCTGATAAAAGGACTGTTAGTCGAGTTTCGCCTTGCTCTTTCTCTCTCGTCGCTTTCCTTTTATTCCACGTGTCTCCACTTTCTGAATTCGTAATGTCGATGGTCTCCCTGGAGTCGGTGCTTGCCACGTATCCTCCCTTTCAAATGGCCCCCCCTATATATACAATTCAATCGATCTCCCAGCTCTGTTCGCATTTCCAAACTCTTTATTCCTTCTGTTTCAGTCATGTAGTCTGCTCACTCCGGCGACGAAATCTCGAACAAGGGAAACCAGTGATTTTTAGGTTAGTCTCTTTTCAACATATTTTTCCTCCTCATTTTCAGCATTCCCATTGCCTTAGTGATAATTCTTCCCGTCTTTTTTATTTTTCATCTTGGTCAGTCTTTCCTTGTCCTTTACTTTTTAATCAATGTTTCAGCTGATCAGTCTAGTCATGTTTCCCGCCGTCTTCATCGGCCCATAATATTCTTCTTATAATATTGTCGTCTCATAATAGTTCAATTTTCCCCTTTAAAATGTCATGTTATCCGTTCCGTGGATGTGCATCGCATCGCCATATTATTGGGAAAGATATTTGAATCTCCCAAATCCTCGGGGGGGTGTTGTCCTTTTTTTCTTTCCATAAGACAATATTTCCCATTCCCGCTGATCGCCGTCCCTGGAAGCGTAACTATCTTCACCCCTTCCCTTGTCCCGCTCATCAGAGCTTCCTCTGCATCGAAGCCACGCTGTGATATGTGTACATAGAACGACATTTTCATATTATGCCTACTTTTTAAAAAAAATAGGGTAAAATAAATATTATCAAAGAATAAAGTTAAAATATTCATTTATACATCATAAGAGACAATAAACAAAAAACAAAGGGAAGGGTAAAAAGGAAACTAAAGCGAGGATCGCGGAAGCGGTGCTAGAATGAGAGAAATTCGGTGCGACGGTTGCGGGTAGTCGAGGTCTGCATCTTTTCTAATCTAAAATAAAATGCAACAAAAAAAAGTGGTCTCCTCGTCTGCCCGGAACGCGCGCACGATCACAAAAGAAAGTAAAACCAAAAAGATCTGATGAAAGTAACCGTAAGGCAAATATGTGAATTGTGCCAGAAGAACACAATTACCCGGGGTAGTGCACTTTGTCGAGGTGAAGACACACCTCCAAATGAGGTCCAGAGTGAGAGGATTCGATCAGGAAAACATACACTGGATATCTAATAAACCCGCATCGATGAACACCGACGGTGGGCTATAATACAAGGAAGAAGACTACATTAAGACTAGAAAGTCGTGTGTAATTTACGGATAATACCAAAGAGCAGACCGACCAAGCACCCTCAGCCAGAAATAAAAATAGCCGCACCAAAAGTCAACACAATGCTGTAAAGGTATTTTTTCTGTTTTTCAAGAGAAACCAACCGTAATTATCGTTCACAGCTCCTCACCCAGCTCGCCGCAACCCCCAAGGACCAGAAGACTCTATGTATGCCCCAACCCAATGTTATTTGCAAAATGCCAGCCTGCAATCACGAAAGTAATTATTTTACTAGCACAAGAAAAATATATACTTTATTTATGGGCATAAAAATTTAAAATGAAAGACAACCTTGGTAATCGGACAAAATCAGTCGAAATCTTTGTCCTCTAAGAAACGATACTCGAACGTGAAGGCCTCTTTTTTCCTCTGCGACCATTTTTCAAAATCAAAGTATACATAAGTACCCTAAATTCAGTATATAACCCGAAAATATAAAAGTATAACCTGTTCGAAATCGTCAGTAATTTGTTTTGGCTCTTCATGTCGTTGGAACCACGTAAGATATTTAGTATGAAATCTCCACGACAATTTTTTCAGAGCCTTGGCAGCTAATAATTGTGCCTTCGTTCCCTCCATGTAGTAGAATATAAAAAACAAAGTCTCCGGGCTAAGGCGTAGATAATATTCAAGTGTGTCACCATTTGGAGGAGGATTCTGAAACTGTAAGTTAACAAATTATGAAATACTGAAGTCTCACTTGTGGATAGTAAGTCGCTACTGGACAAGGAATCTTCGGCAAATATGTTCGCGGTCTTTCACTTTCAAAAGGCATTGGACATTTTGTGGACGCGTTTTCCAATGCGGCAAGATGAAGATCATGTTCAGGTAAAGAAGGAGCTCGACCTAATGGAGAAGCACCCAGCCAAGCTGGAATTGTAGCCTGAATTAATATATAAAACTTTTGACCATGTTAATAACTCTTACACGCTTAGGTTCCGTGTTATTTTGCTGATTTAAACGAAGTCCTCTCAACGCATCCTCCGCTACAGTATCTGCTACTAAACATGTCAATTGTTAAATTAAATCAATTAAATGTTTTAAAATAAGCAAATTTAAAAAAATTATGAAAATTGAAAGCTAACCAAATTTTTCTTAAAGGGACTCTCCAGGATTTTTTACATGTTGCTTTTATTAAATAGAGCTGATTTTTCCGATTAACATGTTCTAATTCTTATTGCTGGATGATTTTTCTATAAAAAGATACAGATTTTTAAAGTAGCAAATCTTTCCTCGATCCAGGAAAGTTTGAATTTCGTGGGCAACGCGGTGCCTTCGTTCGGCTTACAATTAACTGCGTTTCTCTTTAATATTTGCTCGCTTTCTGGCTATTTCTTGTGCTAAAAATATGAAGAAAGGTTAGCAATAATTTAGAACATCATTCCATACAAATGGCACAGCAATAATGTTGAAAATTTGATTTATTTTGAATAAAATAAGTGTAAAACAAAAATAATGCTCCAAATGTTGTTTTAGATCTATAATGCATGTTTCTTTTTTTACTAAGCTGTAATAATTATATTATTAATTCTAAAAACAAGAAGCAATCAGAAAAAAAGCTTTTTTAAATAAAAATTTTAATCCCGGAAAGTCCTTTAAGTTGTTTCGTATTTAAACAAGTCCATTAAAAACTATACATGGTATGTTTTTAATTAACAAAGCAATAAGAAATAAAACTAACTGCATGCTCCAGATTGAGAAATCTGTGTAGATGCAATATCTGCTTCTCCTAATTGATTATCACCTGCTTTCGGATCCGGCACTATTGGTCCATTCATAACAATCGGCGAACTCTTTGAAGAATCATTATCCCACAGTTTTCTAGTCTGGAAAAAAAATATATGGAAATGTTATAGAATAGCACGAGTTTTAGGCTGCAAAAGAAATAACAACATCTAGCGCATGCGAAAAATAGCACCTTACACCACAACATTTTTACGACATCATTAAGACCTCTTTAAATAATTGGTTGGCTGGTGCTTCTTTAATAGGCGTAGAAATTGCATTTAAATTTCCCCCAGCAGCCACAATCTCAACAACGGTCTTCTCAGAAAACCGCTCATATTGCGATTGGGGTGGTTGAAATTTGGTAATGTTTTCCGTATTCACAGGCGGGTGGGTTTTTGCAATACTAGCATAAGAGTCCACAATTGGTGGAGGAGCAACAGGTGTAGGCACCATTGTGCCAATTTTCTCTCCCTAAATAGAAAACCATTTTTCCAATTAAATCACATATTAATAAAGACAAACCTCCGTAACCGGTTTCTTTTCTTCAACTGGTGTAGAAGGAGTAGCAGCTGCGATTGACGCGGCTTGGCTGTTCGGCTGCCTGCTGAAATCGATTTTGTCTACAAAACTAGGACAACAACACTTTAACTGATTAAAGAGATAAACAAAGAAAAACTTACGCGACCGAAGGAATAGGAAATGTTGCCTTTCCACTGTTTACTGCTGCTGTTTGAGGTGGTGTTGATGAAGCGGTAGGCTGCACTCGCCCAGCTGCCACACTATTATAGGGAATACCAGGAGGAGGAGGCGGTGGTGTAGCTGCAGGAACCGGAGCTGCGGGCGCTGATGTGACTATAGGTGCTGGCGTCGTTTCTCCGCTGTTTTCCCTATAAGCTAGATGTTTACCACCACATACACACAAATTGTGATATAAAAATATTTAATGCTGGACTCTTAAAAAGGCATTTTAAAATTTTAAAACGAGTTTCGAGGCTCCCTGTGGTTTCCTTTAAGCATGGATCACCAGTGTGGATAATAATAGATTTTAAAACTATGAAGCAAATTGGTCCATAAAATTCTCTTAATAAATAGGCGAAATAATAAAAAGAAAGAAAGAAACGATATTATGTGCCTACGGTGTACAATTTTCGCTTCATCTCCAGAGATTTATGATTCAGTTCGATTTCCCCGCAAAATAAAATTAAATAGAAGCAATAGAAGCAGCTAACAACCAACGCCTAATGGGGAACGCCTATGTCGTCAATGGACCCGGCTCACAGCATCTATCGATTACAAGAGCCAACGGAAGTAACAATTTCGAGATTCCGTTTATACCGCCCATCATTATAGAAGCGAAATGTCTAAAAATTTTAAATATTGAAGTAAACGCCGTGGTTTCGAAAGATTAAATGAAGTCTTCTAAAAAATCAAATTTTGAAAGAGGCAGTATTCTCGGACATCTGAAGCAAGTGGGTATGCGACTTGTTAATTAGTGAACAGAAGCTAATCCGTGACAGCATGATGTCTGCTATGGCCGCGATTATCTTTCTATTGCATTATACAACTGATTAATTGGGATAAAGCAAACTCTCTTGAAAACGAGATAAACAAAAAATTTTGATTAAAAAAGATATCTGTAGTTCAACTAAAACAAAATTTGTAGAGCAGTTTTTGACATTAAAAATATTTGGAAAATGTATAAATTTCGAAACGCGCATATAATAACAAAGTAAACTGCTTGATTTTCACGTAACTGATTACAGGAGCATTAAATTAACTTACTTAACGAGCTGCTTTGAAACTACAACCGGCTGAGGAGCAGTAGCTGCGACTGCTGTAATGGTCCTTCTTGGTGCAGGACTAGCAGGCGTTGGCGCGATATCTGTACTTCCATGACGAGAGCTCTCACTTTCGTTCAGTGAACTTGTGTCATGACCGTTTTCTATCCGTTCTTCGTCTATACTGTTCATTTGCAAAGTTCCAAGTTGCGCACATAACTGGCCTAAGTCCAAATCCTCGTAAGTGTCTGAAAAACACAGCAATTAAAATTACAAATTTAAAATGGGCGTCACAAGAACTATGGCGTCATTTAATTTAAAATGTAGGCATTACCTTCCGGGTCGACATTTTTAAACCCATCTTCATCTCCATCATAATTAGGATCGAAACAATATGTGAACTCTTCGACAGGGTCTTTCAAAACGTCCATTACTTGCCGGGCCTCGAGCGACTCATTATTTACCATACGCATTATCACCTAAATTTGTGCGATAAACTGAGAAATAAAGATTATATCTAACAAACCTCCAGTTTTCCTATGTGAAACTTTAGCCTTTCTAGCCTATAAGTGAGAGATTCTGATTTCTTCTAAATTACTTCGTAAATATAGATTAAACTATAACAATAACCTCTTTATCTCCTTTTTTCATATCATTTCCTTTCCTTCCTCTTTTTCCTCCCTCCGAACTATTCAACGATTCAAGTTGCATTTCAGTACGATCAGACTCATCATTCAAAACTCTCAGCTGACCCTAAATTTATGCTAAAAATTTCAACATGAAAAAATTGCCTGGAGCCAATCTATGGTTTCAGATTTTTCTTTTTCACGAGGATCAAGCTTTTCTTCAGCGCAAAGGCCTTGTTTGCTATGGGGTTTTGTCTTGTTTTCTCTTTCGATATCTTTGAACTGCTCCATACGTGCCTCAATCAATTTTCGATACTGATTCAGCTTATCCTTATCCTATGAAAAGATGTAGAATAACCATTGCCAAATACCTTTATTTCAGTACTGGTTTGCCATACTTTTACTTGATCTCGTAATCTTTGAAGTTTTTTAATTTCTTTCTTGAGATCATCCTAGAATAGTAATACACTGTGAAAACGAATCGGAAACCTGATATTTTTCCCGTTGGTTGTCACTATTAGCTTCTTGCACCTTCATCATTATTTCTTCAAATAACTCGACACCTTCATCTATCTAAAACAAAAATTATGATACAATAAATTTTATAAAAATATTGCCTTTTTAAAACATTTGTCCACCTCAGCAAAGAGTTTCCGTTTTTCTGCCATGATGTTCTATCTTGTGACTTATCAAAGGCGCACTGAGCCTTCCTATACATGCGCAGAAAGCCTCAAATCTATTTCTGAAATTAAAAATATAGGATTTTTCGCTAATTTGAATCATGTCTAATATTTTATAAAGTTATTCGTGAATATAAGAAAGACTTCATGGGGATAGCTAATGAGACAACATAAAAAAACAGTGTTTGTAAACTTATAGTATAGAAGATTTCACCATTAAGAACAAATAATAGGCAAAAAATAATTATAGAAATTGATAAAATGGAACAAATGAATGAATTCGTCGATACGGCGAGTCGCTTTTCACTGCGTATGTGTGTGCCCTCGTATTTCGCTGAGTATCTCCTTTGCAATTGAAATTTTTTCTTGTTTATTTTTATATATATTTGCATGTTAACTGGTAAAGTTTGAAGAATAAATCTATGCATACTATTCAAAAGCTACATAAATTCCAAATTTTGATGAGAAAAATAATTGTGCTTTCAGCAAAGATGCCTATTTTCAGTCTACAAACAAATGTTGCTTCGAACAAAATCTCTACTGATGTGTTGAAGGAAATTTCTAAGACAGTTGCACAAATACTTCATAAACCAGAAAGTGTAAGTTGAAAAAATTGAATTCATTCCCCCTTTCGGAAAAAAAAGAAATAGAAACAATATTTATCAAAAGGATCATGGGAAGAATCAGATTCTGCATTTCGGGATGCCTTCGTGCGCGGGATCTCGATTTTTTTTGAAAACCTCAAAATAAAGTTCTATAAATAAAAGTAATACATAATTCAAAAGATTGCATCTAGCAAAGCGAGATTCCTCAAAAATTTCGGGATATTCATCTGAAACAATAATTTCAGTATGTTGCCATTCATATTCAAGGAAATCAAATAATGACTTTTGCTGGAACTACGGATCCTTGTGCATGTGGAATACTCAAGTCACTTGGTGGTAGATTGACATTCAAAAACTAAAAAAAAGGATATTTCAGGAGTCGGAGGAAAAATGAACAAAGATCATGCCAAGGTCCTCTACGATATCATTGGAAATTCTCTTGGTATTCCCGGCAATCGGTATTATTCCCTTTCTTCTCATTTTATTCCTGTTTTCTTTTAGAATGTACATCGAATTTGTCGATCTTTCGGCTGCTAATGTTTCACACAATGGGACTACATTTGCTTGAGAATATGTTTATTATTATTAAATAAATAAATATCACCCGAATTGGGACAATAAAGACATGCAGATCCGAAATCACAATGGGTTGAGAGAAAAAGGGGCAATTCACCCGAAGATCAGGATGCCCTTTTAGGGCCAATTGGAATGTATTTTGAGAGACACAATGGCAACACGTATTGGTGGGAAGACTCATAAATAATAACAACTACGGGAAAAAAACCTGAGAAATTAAAAAGATATTACAGAAATTGGCGAATCAGGCGACTTGGATGGATTTGATCGCCGTCGATGTAAAACAACTGAAGTGAGAAAACCGAACGAAAGAATTAAAAGAAGAGATGACCCGACAAGGACAGCCGCTTTCACACAAACTCCTTCCGAAGGAAGTGACTCGGACAATGCTGACCGACTCCATTGTTGGACATCTTCTTGAGATATCTGCTCTTCGACATCCTCATGGACAGCTAACAGTCGAGAAAAGGCTTTTCTCTTGGTGTCGACAACCTGAAACTGTCTAGTCATCAGAGGGAGATTGTCGCCTACATTTTCCGACTCCAGTTGATTGTCTAGTTCTATTTCATCGTTTTCCCCCTGATGTGCTCTTCTGAATCGAGGCAGTAACTTCTTTTGTAGTCGATTACAATCGGGCTGAAATTATCTGTAAAATTCATAAGCGATGTTACCATAGGACAAGGGCCGACACACGCCATGCAGTCGCATTGAAAACGGATCATCGAACTGTCTGGCCATTTAAATGTTCTTAAAATTGCAGTAATTTTGAAATAGGAAATTGTACCTGAAGACGGCTTCAGTGGCTGACGGATGAAGCTGTGCAAATTCGGGGAAAAGTTGATCGTCGACAGCGCAGCCATGTCTGTCTGTCAGGTGATACCTCTCGCCCGTCTCGATGTTGACAGCGACGCAATCCCGAGGAAGAATGCCATAAGTGCCTATAATAATTTATTAAGATCTGAGGGAACAGTTTACCGTTTGGGGAGACCTCCAGTCGCAGAACCATGGATTGGCCGACCTTGGCCGACTCCACAAAGTCGTTCTGATCGTCGGTGATTTTCAATGAGCATGTGGGTCCGTCGAATTGATTGGAAAGAGTCGAGGTCGGAGCCAACTCAGAGACATTGACATGTGATTGGACCTGAAAATCTTCTATTATTTCTGTTCCTTCCTCGACTTACCTTGGTGACATCCGGACTATAAGCGCACTTGAGCTCATAAGAGTCGGCCGACGTCGTGATGAAATGTGGATGTTTTTGGACAATAACTGTAGCGGCAAAAGTATTCTGAAGTGGAATTGGAGTCGATTTTAAAAGAAATGAATACATTTTCGAGTAGTTGAACATTACAATGCTCGAAGAAAACCTTGAAAGTATAGGGCCGGGAATGTTGCTGAAGGGGCGAGAATGTCTTGATGCAATGAGGATTCTCGGCCTGGCCTCTGACGTACATTTTTCCTTCGAACATCTGGGTCTCGTTCGACAGAACTAGAGTCATCCCGTCGTTTTCACAGAATACTGAAGCCGATTGAAAGAACAACTTGGTTTTACCTCCGAGATCTCCTATTTTGAGATGTTGGACACAAGCCTTTCCATCGCCCACGTATCCCTCTGGACAGGCGCAGCTATAAGACCCGCGAGTATTTTGACAAGACGCCAGCGGATGGCATGGCGACTTTAGACACTCATCGACATCTATATTTATATTTATCTACTGATTGTCCACCCTCATACCTTCACATACTCCGTTGGTTTTCTTGAAGCCGTGCTTACAGATACACTCGTTATCAATACACAGTTCCGACTCCCGGTTACATTTATTGCCACAGAGCGATGGGACATCGTGTCCTTCGGAACGTAGTCCCAGAGCAGTAACTGAAATTATTCACACAGATTAGATAAGCAGCTACTTTGCTGGCAACTGTGCCCATTTCCTTCAAATCCATTTCTACACATGCAATGTCCCGAAGGCAGACAAATTGCATTTTTGTGACAGACGGATGAGTCTGTGACACAAGAGACGGCCGGGAAACAAGAGATTCCGTCTCCGAGATATCCTAAAATTGTGCTGATTAACACACTTTATCGACACACCTTTTCTACAAGCACATTGCCTGTTCTGCGAATCGCAAGCGGCCTCAGGATGGCAGATACCGGGGAAGTGAACACAATCTCGAGGGTCTGGCACACAACAAAGTCCATTGCCGAAATAACCGATCTGTAGACAAGTGGACGGATCAAAGAGGCTGACTTACATTACAGGTACAAACCCCCTGGTCACAGTGAGCATTCACGTCACACTCGGAACAGTTGGCTGACCTCTGGTGGAGGGAGACACATTTTATGCCATCACCCGTGAATCCTTCGACGCAGTGACAACGTCTTCCAGAGCAAGTCGCGTCAGTAGAGCAGAGTTCTTTTCGTAGGACACAATCCTGTGGGTCTGGAGAACACAAGATGCCATCTCCAATGTAACCAGCATTGCAAGCACATTTCTGAACATGGCGATCGCAGAAGGCATCAGGGTGACAAAGCGACGTGTTGGTGATACAATTACTTGTTATTTTATATCTGAAACAGAATAAGAGAACTAGAGGAACAATCTTACTGGCAATTGGTATATCCGTCACCTTTGAAGCCATCCTTACAACGACACGAGTTGGTTGATAGATCGCAAATGGCGAATTCATGACATCGGCTCCTATCCTCAGCTGTGCATCTGTAAATGCAACATTCGTTAATGCTTTTATACGACTCACAATCCACGTTGTCCTTCCCGCTGTGGAACTTCAGACGAATGCCCAACTAATTCGGTGCGTACCTCTATTCCATCGTCTGTGGTAGCTTCTGGAAGGTATTGCCCGTTGAAAGAAATCTTTTCGATGGTGCTCAAGGGTGCATGTGAGGAAGCGCTGATAGGAATATGTTGTGTTGATGTGAGTGTGCTATATTTCGAGGAAAAACGGGGGTTTTCGAAGGAAGGATTAGTCGACAAAGTCGATGTCTTTTGTGTTTTTGTGTATATCAAGTCTTCGATCGGAAATGCCGCTGTAGTGCGTTTGTTTGACTCGAAACTCTCTGGTCTCATGGATGGAGATCCTCTGATAAGGTGTTCCTTTGGATCAGTTGATGGCACCTTTGCCATCATCCATTTTCCCTGCATCGAGTTATCTTTAACCCGCGGCGTTGTTGGAATCTCCGATGAAGTGGCTCCTCGTCCATCATGGGTTTCAGTTCTTTGTGTCTGTCCAGTCGTTCTCCCGCTAATATCGTTTTGAATTACATTGTCTAGTACTTCAACATCGTGTGGTATCAACTTTATAGGAACAACTGAGGTCGTTGTTTCTATTTTTACCGTGGTCTCTCTGGTTTTAGTGGAAGTGGTTGAACTTTGCTTTGAAGGCGTCCTTTCGGTAGTTGTCTCCTGGTCTACCGAAGAGGTGCTGGTCATTTCTACTCCAAATGAACTAGTAACCCAATCTGACGTCGTCTTAGCAAGTTCTTTTGTGACTGACCATGGCTTCACTGCTGTTGTATCGACAGGAACGGTAGTGATTGAATCGGACGCGTCTGTGGTTACGCTTGACCGTTGTGTACCTTCGGAGAGATCAGTCAGATTTCCAGGAATGGGACTAATTGATCTCCATGTGTTCGAGTTGAGGACTTTTTCTAGAGTCGCACCCATAGCTAAGGCAGTAGACGTGGTGATACTCGCTCCTTCTGTGGTTAATTCAATTTCGAAAGACGAAACTGTCGACGAAGTTGATTCGCTGGATTCCACGTTAGCAACTGTGTCGGTGTGATGTTCTGGCTCGCTTGGGGTAGCCGATTTTATTGTAAATTTAATTGTTGTTCCGCCAGATCCTACTGGCTCACCAATAGTAGAATCAGACGGTTCCTTAGTGCCTGTATCAAAAGACTTTATCACATTCGGACTGAAAGTTCGCCTAGTGTTGATAGGATTTTCCGTGGTCGTAGTAATTGGCATCCTGGTGGACACATTCAAAGTTAAACCAAGATCTTCCTTTCTTGTTGTTTGTGAAGTTGAGAAGATGAACTTTTCAGGGTCTACTGTAGTTGGTATCGAACTATCAGATGTTTTTGGGGGCAAGGATAAAGACTCTTGCGCACCCGACCAGTCGGATTTAGTCGATGTTTCCGTGGATGGTTTAACCAGGTCTTCTGCAGTCGTTGTGATTCGCTCTATTCTGACAGGCTCTGCTGCAGTGGAGGAAGACTTTTCCATACGTGGATGGGTAAAGGGATTAATAATTCCTGAAGTAGTCGAAGAGCTACCCGAAAACGTAGAGAGCTTGTCATGTTTAGCGACGATCTCCATGGTAACAGAAGGTTCTCCCGTTGTTCCCTCCGGATTCATCAAAATCTTTGTGGCCAGTTTTTCTAAGGAAGATCTCATCTCGGGCTTGGTCGTTTGTTGAACAATGGACACCATGGACGCGGTCGACGGTTTTTCCTTACTCCAATTGGAAGTCGAATACACACGTATGCCCGGAGTGGCTGCCGTGCATTGATGACCGTCGCCCATCGTGGATGCCAGCTTAGATTGAGTTGAATGAGGGCTGTCGGTTACAGGTTCCGTCTCTTTTGTACTTGATGCCTGTGCCCTTGTCCCATTCCCAGATGCCGTGATAGGTTTAGATGTCTCAATTGCCGCATTTGTCGAGACGAGTCGAGATGTCGTCGCAGTAGTCGAGGAAAGAGAAGGTTCGTCTGTAGTTGAATCAACAGATGTAGTCAGTTCATTTGTGTTCGATATTTCAGTGATTTCCGGCTCATGTTTACTTGTCTTCAAAAATGATCCAGTAGTTCCTTTCCCAATCGAAAATCCTGGTTCATTCGTCATTTTTTCCTCCGTTCTTGTACTCATTTTGCTCGGATTTACAGTGGATTTCTGCTCATTCATTCCAACGGCAGAAAAGGCATTAGGCAGCCTGGTAGTTTCCACTAGTAGAATGGGAACAGCTGGGCTTTGTTCAGTATTTGTCAATATATCGAGTGACGCCCATGTGAAACTCATCATCTTCATGGGATCCTCGCTTATCGGCAACACAGTCAAATCAGATGAAGAGGATTGACTAGAAAACATCGATTGTCTCAATGTCGAGGTCTTCCTCTGTTCATATTCGAATACATTTGGTTGTGTTACGGTGACAGATGTCAGGCTTTCATCGACTGTTGTCTTTCCCCGTTCTTTGCCCTCGTCGTCTGGTAGTGCCTCTGATGTCGTTACGGATGTTAAAAATGTCGTGACTCCGATATCCTCAAATTCGGTCTCATTTCCCCTCGGAACAGTGTTGGAATTGATTCCCGGATCTCCCCGTGTAGTTTTCATAAAAATGTGAGTGCTGGGTGTTTCCGTCTGCTTAGAGATGGATAGTGCAGGGTGCCGTGTGGTGTTGTTCTCACCGGTCCATGTCGAGTCCGTGCTAGTCGACGCTACATTGTCCTCCGGGGTTGTCGATCCATATATCTCGGCCTCTGTCGTTGGGGCCAGTTCCGTTGTCTCGAAATTTGGAGGGGTCATACTTGGTGGAGCAGCTGAAGAAGTATCGAATAAATTGGTAAAACCAGTGGCGGTGTGTGCAGTGTTACCGTTTGATGTAAAAAGTTGAGTGCTGTGGACGGATGGAACAGACATTGTGGCGGAGTCCTCAGGAGAACTCGACTGATCAGTGGATTGTGTTGAGGACACTGTGGTTACTGTAGATGAAACACTGTCAGTGACTTCTTTGAACAAGTCACTGGTGGAGGGGGTTAATTCGAAGGTCGTCGACCTTTCAGTATGGTTAAGCTCAGCTGTTTCTGTTAAAGACGCCTCTGCCACGATGGTTGCATGAGTTGACTTTGAAGATTTTGTGACTTCGTTTCCAAAAATGGCAGACGTTATTAAGTTTTCAGTGGTTGCACTGGATAATGGGACAGAGGTCGACACGGTCGAATCGAGTCCGGATCGATCCGTAATAGATGCTGTTGTACTGGACAAGATGACGGTTAGCAGAGAAGACGGCATTGAGGATTTGGCTGTGGGGTTACTGGCATCTTCTGTAGGTGGATGGATTGATGGCATTGTCTCTCCTGCAGACGATTCCATCCTCTCTTCTTTTTGCGTCGACGACTGGTCCGGCAGAGGTGATACTTGAGGAGATGTCCTATTAGGAGCAGCGTCCGAAGTCGTCTGCATCTGTTCCATCGTTAGATTGACAGTGCTATTAGATGTTCCTATCGTGGATGGCTCGACTGTACTGGTTGACGTCGGCGACTCAATCGAGGAACTGAGAATTGACATTGTGGTACTCGAACCAGGCAATTTTGTCGAAGTCGTAGATGAGGACGATGGCTCCGGTAACGTAGTGGTAGTGGGTGATAAAGTGCTTGAAGCAATAGTTGACGTTTCTTCCGCTGTTGTTGGAGGAACTGGAGATGATTTAAAACTAGTTGACGTTGAAGAAGTCGATGTCTGTTCTGTAGTCGAACTCATCGACATACCGGTAAGTTCGCCTGAAGCTCCAGTTGTAATTCTTTCAGTGTCAGGATTTAGAAGATTTTTTGAGGCCGGTGACTTGCTCGAAATAAAGGGCTCTGTTAGAGGCGACACAACAGTTGTCTTCGTGATTGGATCATCCGTAGTCCATACCTTTGAGGTGAAAGAGGTTAGCGACTCAGTTGGCGTCGAATTTGAGGTCTTTTCCGTGGTAGAGATCACTGTCTTGTCTGTTGGTTCACCAATCTCCGATGTGATTGTAACCGCTTCTGTGGTCGAGCGAGAAGTGGCTTCCATCGTCGAAGATACGAGGCTGCTCGCATTTGGTTGCTTGCCTGTATTCAAAACATTCGGCTCTTTTGTAACCAATCTGTTTGAATGGATTCCAGTTGATGAGGCAGAATTTTTGTTCGTCGAACTCGTCGCCGTTCTTTCTGTTGCTGAATCAGTTGATCGTTGGTTTGATGCAGCTGGCGCATTAGAGGGCAACTCAGACTTGTGATGAGACTTTTCTGTAGTGGAGGAACGAGGCTGGGGACTTTCAACAGTTGAAGAACCAAGCTTTTTTGAAGGGTCTCCCTTTGTCGGAATAAAGGGATTTTCGGTTGCCGAGTCAGTGGGCTCTCTTGTATTCACTTCAGATGTCGTCGTACCCGAGAATGCAGACGTTTCTGCGGTGGTTGGAGCTCTGGTAATTCCAACAGATGATGTTCCTGGAGATGTCGCAGATTTATTTGGAGTCGAAGAACTGGATTCTTTTGTTGGTACAACTTCGTTAGTAGTTGTGACGGCGATTGTGGATTTGACGATAGGCACTTGTAATGTTGAACTGCTGGACTCTGTTGTAGACCAGCTAACCATAGTGTCAGGTATTCCAGAGGAGGTTATTGAGTTTTCCCTCGTCGAAAAAATGGTCACCTTTATAGTTGTGGATCGAGAATCAATTGTTGTGGGGTCACTGGCAGCTATCGAAGATGTCTCTGTGGCATTTTCTAAGTCCGCAGGAACTGTAGGCGTCGCTTCTGTGTTTTCCGCTGGCTTTCCCGATGTCAGCGACGAACTAAAAGTATGAATTCGTGTCGGGTTTTTAGTGACAGGCCCGCTTGTGGCAGTAATTGGCGTGGTCGACAACTGCGGTTCCTTCGTCCCAAGTGTACGAGAAGTAATTTCTTCTGTGATCTTTTCAGGACTCGTTGGTATTCTTGTTTCTGAGGTTGCCTCCACAATTGTCCTCGTCGTGTGCTCTTTCTCGTGAGTTGTTTCCTCTTCGCCACCTTTATTGGCTGAAGATGTGCTGACGATTTCAGTCGATATGAGAGGACTTGTTGATGGGATAGTCGTCTCGCCAACATCACTCTCCCACGACCCTTCTTGCCCAGTAGCTGGTAAATCAATGGCTACAGTGGTTGTCTCTTGAGGCTTCCTGTCGTGGCCCTCCAGCTGGCTCGTGGACATCTCCTCTGACCAAATAATCTCCATCGTTGTGCTCTCCGCAAGGCCTACCGTGCTGGATATTTCTGCAGAAGAAGGCGTTGTTTCCATCTCCGATTTTTTAGAAGGGATACCGGGAACCGTAGTGTCCGGCGTGTTTCTTATAGACTCAGTTGTAGTCCTTGTCAATTCCCGTATACTTGTTGTACTGATCGGTTCTTCGTGTCCCCAAGTTGTAGTGAAAGGTCGTTCCGTCACTTCTGAGCTCTTCTCAAAAGTCTCTGTTGACGGATTTCCATGTATGGGTACAGTAGAGGAATTTTGTCCCGTGCTTCCTTCGGTCGGAATGGGCTCTGTGTTTGTCAGCGGCGACGGAGAAGTCGGGGATGAAGAAGAGATACTTTCCCCTGTACTCAAACGACTGGTCATAATCGCCATGGAAGAAGAACCACCGACTGTAACTCCGGCGGTAGGCAATTCAGTTGTAGTATCGGTCATTATCTCCGTGGTTCCAGAGAGCCGCATCGTGACGTTATCCTTTGCTCCTTCAGGGATAGTTGAAGGATGAGTAATCACAGTTGATGAAGAGACCGCTCTGGTGGTAACCTTTTCCGACGAATTAGATGCCTCGTTCTTTTCAGTTGGTTCAATGTTCTGTACTATTTCTCCTGTCGTTGTCGACTCCGGCTCTTCTGCCTCTGGAACGATGATTGTTGTAGACTCGGTTGATGTCGTCGACTCTGTTTCTTCGCTTTCTGGAATAAGTTGCTGGGTAGTTGTGTCAGTTTCTTCAGCTTCCGGAATGGTAGCGGTGGAGATCGCTGTTACCGCTGTATTGTTATCTACACCAGCAATTTCTGTCGTTGTGCTCGTTACGGACGGAGTGGAGCTACCGGATGTGCTCTTTTCTGTGGAAGTATTCCCTTTTGTAGTCACTTGGACAGTATCTGTCGTCGGCTGACTAGTTGTACTGTCCACTGACACAGTTGTACTTGCATCTGTTGTTGGTGTATTTGTACTCTCGGATAATTGTTCCATGGTAGTTGGTGTTGTTTTTCGTTGGTCAATAGAATCAAAGCCAGTTAGTGTTGTTTTCATTTTTGAGTCAATGGCGTTTATTGTTATTTTAGCACTTGTCAGCTTTTCATCGGTTACTCTCGACGTTACGGTGGTTCTGGCATTAGAGTCTGACTCGTTGTTGATTACTGTAGATGTTACGGGTGCCGGTGTTGTACCTGACTGGTGTGTGGTTTTTGCAAGAGAAGCCGGAATTGTGCTAGGTGGCTCCGGTCCAACAGATAATTTTGTGGCAGCAGTTGCTGGTGTAGTCATTGTCGGTGCGACTGTTGTGACACCGGTGAGGTTGACTCTCGCTGCTCCAGGAATCATTTCCACAGATTCTGGACCTTCAATCTCCGTAATGCTGCCTTTGACCATAGGACCAGTGCTGGTGGATGTGCTGCTCCTGGTGTCTTCAGTGAGAATGGGAGGTTCTGTGGTAGTTGTTTCTTTGACTGTGCTCTCTGTCTTCTGAGTGAATGTGGCCTGCTTACCAGTTGTCGTTGAATCAATGGCAGCCGGTGTAGTCGTCGGGGTGGAGCCGATTTCTAAATCACCCTTCCATTGAATAATATCGCCTTTCATACCTGTACACGTCTTAAATCCATCGCCTTCGAATCCATCTTTACATTTGCATTGTCCATCCATGGTGCACTCTGCATCCTTATGGCAAAGTTCTCCGTTCAAATGACAGTTTGGGCCTAAAATATAAGGTTTATTCTTCTTCTCCATCGGTGGGCTGGTGGTTACCTGCTTCTTTTGTGCAAGTGAATCCGTTGCCTGTGTAACCAGTATTGCAGATGCAGTTGAATGATCCGGGCACATTCTGACAAGTGGCGTGCAGGTGACAGATACCAGTGAGAGAACATTCGTCGATGTCTGGCAAGAGATGTTCAGTCGACATGCGCTGTGCTTTTGGAAACGAAATAGTGCCCCGTCATTTGGAACCAGTTAAATGGGTGACTACTTACCGTCACATCGAAGTCCATCTCCGATGAATCCTTTCTTACAAGTACAGAAATGTTTTCCCGGTGTGCCGGGAATATCGATACATTCCGCATTCTTGTCGCAAGTGTTCTTCTTGGGATCGGCACAAGTGCCGGCTCCATGGACAGCTGAAATTCACTGATTAAAAGAAAATAACAAAATTGACGTTGACAAGATCCGTTGATGGGGTGATGTCCTTCAATGCAGCTGCCACATTGGGGCACATCCTCCTCGTCCACATGACATGTCTTGTTCTCTAAGAGACACAGGCGATCCCACTCAGCTGTACAAGCATTGTCTTCCTAAATTGAAGTTGAATATTTTTTGGATATCATCAAGAGTCACTTCTCTCTTCTGCAACGGATTACATTGAATGCCGTCTCCGGTAAAACCGTGCATACACTTGCAACCGCAGCTGCCTGGCTGATTGAGGCACATTGCCATCGAATGACATCCGGCAGTTCCTCTTTCGCATTCGTTGACGTCGACGCACACTCCTCCAATTCCTTCATAACCTTCAGCACAGTCGCAGTGGAAACTGCCTTCTTCATTGGCGCAGGTCGACGAGGCCGGATCACAGTTATGTCTGTTCTCGTCGCATTCATTGATATCTACAAGAGAAGTACCCAAATTGTTGATTATTGTCTACCTTCGCATGTATTTTTCTGTTTGTTGAATCGGAATCCAGGTTCACATTCGCAGACACTGCTCAAAGAGCCATTGAATATTCTTACACTGAGACAGGCGACATGGTCGATTCGTCCACAGAATTCCTTCACATTTTCGCAACTCTTCTCCAATGGATTCTGGCACTCCTTGATGCCATCTCCGGTAAATCCAGCAGGACAGGTACATTTAAAGCTGCCTAGGAGATTTTCGCACTCTGCCTGGGGGTGGCAAGGATTGCCGCTGCATTCGTCGATGTCTAAATATCCATAATTAAATAAAGAAATAGATCCAGGCTCGCCTTCGCACATGTAGCCGTCTCCCTTGAATCCCTGTTTACAGCTGCAAGCGTATGTACCGAGAAGGTTGTTACAGTCGGCACTTCGACTGCACATATTCAATTCTGGTTCGGCACATTCATTCACATCTAAATGACCATTCTAGCAAAATAAGGTTCGTTCACCTGTACAATTTCCATTGACCATTTTGAAACCCATCTTGCATGTGTTGCAATCGGTGACTCCTAGCCCATCGACCATACAAACATGATGTTGTCCACAGCCGGCCTTGATCAGTTCTGCCTCAGTACAGATTCTTTTCTCCATCGGCATACATTTGTATCCATCTCCGAAAAAGCCAGGTTTACACTCACATCCGTAGGATCCTTCTTTGTTGACGCATGTGCCATTCACACTACAGCAATTTCCACGCGACTCGGCGCATTCATCAATGTCTAATTTAAAATAATTTATATAGAGAGAAAAAAGCCTACCGATGCATGCTCCGGACTCATTTTTGCGATATCCCATAGGGCAGAAACAGGCGTACGTGCCGACGATGTTATGGCATCTGGCCGAATCATGACATTTGTGCAGCCCCTCTGCACATTCATCCACATCTGAAATGTTGATTATTTGGGCAAAAGCGATAAACTGAACCAGAGCATGGAGTAGAAGGAGGAGCTCCTTGAAATCCGGGTTGACACCGACAGACTCCTGTTCTCCTTTCGCATAGAGCATCATCTCCACATTCGTCAGAGCTGACACATTTGGTGGCATTGCTAAAAGATGAGGCTGATAATAGATATTGGTGGTTTCTTACTTTGGTCCAAGTGTAACTGGAGATGGGGTTGGTTTTTCGGGGAGAGAATAAATGTCTTTAGTTGTTCCTTTTTCTGACGGGCGAGAGCTTGAAGTGGAAGACTCGGACTCGGCCGGCACGTCAGTTGGAGGAAGTCGTTGTTGTTTAGTTGGTGCCGCAGTCAGATCATCGTCAGGATTGGAAGTAGCCGTCTCAATATCTGTTCCAGGAGCTTTGGTGGCTATTTCACCGGGCGCTGTTTCCAAGGTGATTTGGGTTGTTTCACCTGTTGGCCCGTTGGAAATTGCCGCTGTAGACGTTTTTTCTTCTTGAGCAATATTGGTGATGGCGATTGCCTCGTTGGGGTTTCTCGCCGACTCGACGGTAGACAAGCCAGCGACTGTTGTAGACGGAGCTGTCGGTTCTATCGAAGAAGTAGGAGATGAGGTTGAAGCAGCCGTTGACGCGCTGGTTCCCAAAGTAGAGCTTGGATGGGATGTCGACGTCAACGATGGAGTCGAAAGAGATGTACTCGGTAACCGAATGGTTGTAGGTATTTGTGTTGCTTGTGATATTTTGGTGCTTATAGACGTTTTTTGGACAGTAGTCAGCTGCGTTGTTGACACTTCAATTGGACTGGCGGTCGATTCAAAAGAAGGACTGCCACTCGTCATGCTTTCAGATGTGGCCTTTGTGGGCGGAGATAATGACGAGGTCGCTATCGAAGAGACCAATGTAGATGACGAAAGCGGAGGTGGAATAGTAGTTTCGGAGGTAGACGCCACTACAATTACCGACGGTGTCCCCGTAGAGTCTATCGACGAAGGACTTGTAGCTTTCTCTGTAATAGTAACGCTGACAGTCGTGCTCTCCGCTGTCGTTTTTCTGGCTGCACTTGTCGAAGAATCTGATGGTTTCAGGGTACCTTTAGATGAAGCGGTTAGTAGTACAAGATCAGGCTGTTCAGTCGTGGTCGACTCTAGAGATGGAGTGATTACTAATGGGACAATTTCTGGCGAGATCTTTTCAGAGCTTGCAGATTCGGCTGTCGCAGTGACCGATTCCGTGGTAGTTAGTTCTTCCGCGGTAATCGAACCATCAGACGTTGAACTCGTCATTTTTTTAGCCGCTTCGAGTATTTCTGTTGTCGTGATCGCTTCAGCTGGGGTACTGGCCGTCGTTGTTTCTGATTCCGCTTTTTTCATAGTAACCAAAGTTGTTGTAGTCGCCGAGCTTGATGTTTCAGTCGACATCTTACTGTCTCCAATTGTCGAACTCTGCCCAGCGCCATCAGTTGTTATGTCGGCAGTCTCTGCCGTCGTAGTTGCTGCTGATGCTTCAGCTGTAGACGAATGTGTTGTTGTCTCAGTAGAGGCAGGTGCCCCAGTAGTATTGACAGTCAGGACAAGATCAGGTTGTTCAGTCGAGAGAGCATCAGTCGGTGCAGTGGTTGTTTCAATCTTTTCTACCGTAGTTCCAATCGTCGACGCTTTGTTCTCTTCTTTTTCTAATGTTGCTGTCGTTTCCGCAGGTTTTTCCGTCGAATGTAATGGTTTTCCAAAAATTTCAAGTCCTTCCTCCGGCGTTGCTGGTATTGATACAGACAGAGGAGTGGAGTTGGTTGTTCCTTCACTGGATCCCTGGCTAGTCTTGCCACTTGTCTCCGCAGTAGTTTCAGCCGTTGTAGCGGTTTCGCCGTTGTCGACTGCTGTTATTTTTTCTTCTTCAACAGTAGTCGATTGGGCGGTAGTTGTGCTCACATGGATAATTTCGAGCCCGGCTTCGGGGGTCGTTTCTTCGGTGGAGGTTGGACTTGGCCCGATAGAAACGTTGACATGCCCTTCACGAGTTGTTCCAACCGTATCAGGGCTCTCGCTGGATACATTAGCCGCTGGTGTTGAAGTACTTAAAAAACTGATAGTCTCGGTAATTGACTGGATTGGAGTACTGGAAACGCCGACAGTCGAGCCAGGGGGAATTAATGGTGTCGTTGTTCCTTTGAAGACAATTTCCAGTCCAGTCTCTACTGTTGTTGGTTCACTCTGAAATTGTGTATTGAACTGATCAAAATACAACATACCGTGTTCTTTTCCTCATCCGTTTCAGGAGATTTGGTGAACTTTCTTCCTGTGTTTCCGTCTTCTCCCTGTGTCGACTCCGGGTTTTCTCCGTCATGGATATCTGTATCTGGCATTCCATCTGTAAAGATAAGTTATACAATAACATGTAGGAAGTCACCGGTAGTAGTTTTCAGAGCAGATTCTCCAGTTGTTTCTGGGGTCGCTGAAATAGACGAAGCAGTTGTAGACACCTTGTCTGTTCCAGATTTTGTGTCGTCTACTGTCGACGACAAAAGGGTCGCGCTCGTAACTTCGGACGATATTCCTTCGGTCGAAGCGACTTCCGATGTCGGTCGACCTGCCGCCCCTTCCCATTTGATCTCGAGCCCGGTTTCTCCTGTTGTCGGCTCCGTCTGGAATACAATAAGTGTTTTTACTCTCTGTGACAAACTGTTGTCTTTTCTTCTTCGAAAGTGTTTTGCCCTTGATGGTCTTCTGGTTCTGGAGTCTTTGGTTTGTTATTCGGAGAGGCTGCTTCCTTTTCACCGCCATTTCCTTGTGTAATTATGACTGTTCCACTAGAACTAGATGAGGATGACCCCGATGAGCCAGATTCTTTTTGATCAATGGCAGCTGAAATAATTTTATGACTCTCTAGGACAATAGCTATTACCGCTCTTGACTCCGCTCGGTTTTTTGTCGTCGTGTTCCTGTCCACTCTTCTCTCCTTTGTCTTCCACCAGATCTGGCTTGTCACTACTCACAGAGCCGGTCACACTGTCTGTCGTGCTCTTTGCAGTAGTCGAGAGTATTTCAGTTGTAGAAGATTGAGATGGCTTGACAGTTGACACATCAGTCACAGGCTTAGTCTGCTTGTGGACTATTTCCAGACCTTCTTTATCCGGATCCGGCTCTTCCTCAGTCGGGTTTGCCGTTGTTCCAACTATCCTGTCGATGACACTCACATCACCGCTCTCATCTCTGTCAATTGTCGTCTTCGATCTTTTATCAGCTTTTCCGTCAATGGTTGCCTCTTGTTCATGCCCATCTCCGTCGATAACTGTTTTGGGTCCTTTCGTCACTTCTTTATCTTCCTTTACAGTTGTCCTAGTCCCATTGACATTTCCTCTGAGCTCATCCAAAGTTGTGAAACGTACATTGATATTTCCACGCAATGTCGATGACGTTTGTGTAGTAGATTTTTCAGATTGCAGCATGTCACCATCTTCCGTGCTTTCTAGCCCAGATCCTTCGACGTCAGGTTTGGGTGCCAACGAAGACGGAAGGATAAGAACAGTAGTACCACTAGTTTCATTTTTCTTGTCTTCCGGGGATTTCTAATTGTTTACACTTCAAATAGAAAGTATAAAATCATACCTGCGATACTCCGGGAACATGTATTGGTATTTCTGTCACGGGGATCGCCGTTGTAGTAGATGAGAAACCTCCGATTGTCGAGATGATTCCAGGAAGGGTTACTGTAGCTCGAGGCGTCTGTGTCCGCTCCTTTTTAATTCCGTCGCCTGTGATCTCTAGTCCCATTTCTCCTTCTTCTGGCTTAAGAATCGTCACATCAGTGGGAACAGTCTGCTTGACAATCAAAATGGCACCTCCTTCGGATGTATTTTGATACTAAAAATAAATGGTCAATATGGATTGTAGGAAAACAATACTTGATGAACTTTTGCACTGAATTCTTCGAGTTTCAAGGTCTCGTTGACACTGGCATGGTAGATCTTGTCATCCTTTTGTCCGCCCACAAGCCGAAGGCCACCTCCTGGACCCGAAATGATTTCCAATCCTGATAAATAAAAACATAGAAGCAAACCAACACCAGCGCCAAGAAAAGAGAACTATCGAACAACTAAAAGCAGTGGAGGGGAAGTAAAGCTTTGGAAAGCAGAACACAGGGACAGAACCAAAAGATAACTCACCTATGCATTCATCCTGTGAACTGTCACGGGTGCAACAAGTGAAGCTGCCCTCCGTATTCACACACCAATTGTCATCCGTTTGTTCGCCACAAGGAGTATTCAATTCACACTCATTTATGTCTGAGAATGGGATAAAAGATAAAGGAGAAGGAATACCTTCACATCCAAGATGAGGATTTCCGCCGAAACCTTTGGAACATTCACAATAACCAGCGACACATTCGGAATTAATAGGACAATATGAGGTACACGCTCTTCCTAAAAAATATTTTCTTCGAATTAAAAACAAGTAATCTACTGGAGAGGACACTGATGCTAGGTAAAGTTCCATTGGCTCGGATGACACCGAGACCGACGGCAATGAATCCTCCCTGTTGGGTGACAGAATGCTCGCCCTGTTCGGCAGACACGACGACTTCCTTGGAATGATTAGAATGAAGGACAGATGTCGTTCCATCGCTGTTTCTAAAGATATGAACTCCCTAAAAAGTAAAGAATAAGCAGGGCCACTCCATTAGCTTCTACCTGACACTCAGGCTCGGTGCTGTGTGGTCCACAACAGAGATAACTGCCGAAGACATTGACACACCACTGGCCGACACCAGGACACAAATTGTCGGCATCACATTCGTTGACATCTCAAATTCACTGTATGATAGTCAAAGAGAATGAATTACCTAGACATTTCTTTTGAGGATCACCTGAGTAGCCGGGCAAACACTCGCATGTCTTGTTGCCGCAGAAGGCGTTTAGCCCACAGCCACCGGCACAGAAGACGCCCTGTTCTTCAATACAGCGGGCGTCATCTGACCCTTTCTCACAGCAGATATGACCTCCTACGATATTCACACATCTTTTCCCTTTCTGGTTTTTGCACGGCTCCTCTGACGCCTCACACTCATCGATATCTAAATTATTTTCATGGTCACTTCTTCTACTAGACCAACCATGACAAGTAATACCGTCACCGACGAATCCGGCAACGCATTGGCACATTTTAAAGGGATAGATGCATTGAGCATGTCGGTCGCAGATGTCTTCTCTTTGGGTGCAGTCAGCCACAGCTAAACACATTTTATTTTATTGGGAAGAACTTACGTTCGCAATGTTTTCCGTCGCCAGTCATTCCATCCTCGCAGACACAAGAATAGCTGCCGGGAGAATTGAAACATTCCGCTCGGGTATCGCAGACTCCTTTGTTTTTACACTCATCAATGTCGAAACATTCGCCATTTATTAGCTCATATCCCTCGGTACAACCGGAAACGCAGGTGAATCCTCCGATCTCAATAGGCGACCTCAGTAAACAATGAGGATGATCTTACCGTGTTCTCACAGAGTTGATTCTTGCCACAATTGTGATTTCCCAGTTCGCATTCATTGATATCCAGACATTTTGTCACAAGGGTGTCGCCCTTTTGGGTAAATCCCTCCGTACAATTACAATAATGAGTCCCGGGCAGATTGACGCAATTTGAGTGATCCGGGCATAGATTCGGCGTGCTACATTCGTCAATATCTAAACATTCTTTTTTTAGTCGTCTGTCAATCGTTTTGTCCTAAATTTGGTATGACCTTGTCTTGCACAAACATTCCACTTTTTGCACTTTACGAGACATCAACCAGGATGCAGATAGGACTAGAAACAGACAAGAAGAAGTCCTTACCGGCACATTGATAACCGTCGCCATGGAAGCCAGGTCGACAGACACAGGAGAAGCCAATGGGTGTATTGAGACAATCAGCCATCAAATGGCAGGGACGATCGAGACACTCATTTTTGTCTGAAAGAAAAGACGTAGAATACGATGATTTAAGGACATACCGATGAACTCACAGGATGGCCCAGAGAAGCCGGAATTACAATAGCATTGGGGTTGATGGCCATCGTAGAGGCAGGCACCTCGATTGTTACACGTCGAAGTACATTTTTTCTCTGTAAACAAGTGGATTCTGTCCCTTCCTCATCGTCTCTCTCGGAACTTTCGAGTTACCTCGACCTCTTGGCGGCAGTTGATTGGTTTGGGGAGTTTACTTGGCCGTAACCCAATTAGATGCGTGAGAAACGGGGGGAAACAAGGGTATCAGGGGAGAAGACCAAATCTTTTGTTTCCCACATTTACTTTATTAGACGGGCAGTCGGAAAACGCAATGGGGCGAGAGGATGCCCTTCTTGGACAGACGTCTCTCTGCCGACCTAATTTCCTTGGGCACGTGTGGTCATTGTGTGTACTTGGCGACAATTGAACTTCACTCCGAGGTCCCAATTTAAACATTTCAAAGATCTGCCGGAAGAAGAATTTTCCGAGATCAAGATGCCAAACGAATTGTCGACTAACCACAATAGGGGAAGCTCTCGTCGTGCATTGCCGGGTTTGAGAAACAATCTTGTTTGCCATCGCAAAGGATGCTCATCTCATGAACATGCAAATCTGATTTATTCTCACTGGAACGTTTTTTTTTCTCAATTATTGATGTAACCTACCTGTGCTGACATATTACTTGACTGAAATCAAAATTTACAACGAACGTGAATTTACTGTCAGGCAGGGAACTGTTTACAAAATTTTTTGAAAATGCCAGAATACCGGTCAGGCTGGCCAGGAGGAGAGCCGCTGGGACCAGCCCAGTGCTCCGACCGCCCATTTCGTGGAGGAACCGGCTGAAAAGAGGAAAACTTTACAATTATAAAAGGCAGAAGTGACCAAAAAGAATGGAGACATTTCCAACAGTCAAGCGATCGCAAAGACGACCCTGATCGAAAAAAGGAGAGGAGACATATGAGGGTAAAGCTGATAAAAGTCTGAGATGACGGGTGCTCCCGATTAGACAGTCGGTCATTGCCTTTGGGCGGGGTCCCCTCAAGGTCGAGACACCGTGCCGGAGACACAAACGTGAGCATTTGGACATTTTGCAATTGGATTTCTTGTCTATTCCAAGGACTTTGGCATTACTGCTAATGGTCGACTTCTATCTGCACTTTTATGGCATCGCGAATTAGTAAACGACGCCTCTTGGGGGATAGTCTCGACTTCAAAAGGAAAAGACGCCAAGTACTCTGAAGAGATCACTGGGTTACTTTAAACTGGGCGACCTTCTACTGCCCGACTTTCCTAGCGCAGATATTTGTGAAATGATAACAGTATGCGCCTTCTTGTTAGAAGGGAGAGACTAGCCCGTACCAATCTGTCAGAGCGAGTATAAAATTCGAAGCCGTAAAGAACGACCTCGGACGAAACTGTGAGAACTGCCACTCCGTGGCTGTAAACGTTGACCAAAACAATGACTGACTCCCGGAATGGACGACGCCTTACATAGACGGGAGCTAAAGCAGCCGGTAAAAACAAAGTGATCGGGTCAAGGAGATCAGGCTGCTACTCCGAGTCACCTGGACGAAAAAGGAAATCTTCGGATGGCAGAGGGATATATTCGAGATTTGCCCTTTTATCGCGATGAACCTGAGTCGCTTGACCTTCTCCGAGTGATACTTGCGGTGACAGGAACACATTGGCGCCTCGCAAAGGGCAGATTCTTCAGATTTTGCCGGTACTGACTCACTGACCCATTTTGAGAAGTCTCGAAACGAAGTCCATAAATTTGTGAACGGTTGGTCAAACCTATTAAAAAGTAAGATGCCGCGGGTCAGTGAAGTCACGGGCGTTTTTGCCGTGAATAGAGTCTTTTAAGAAGAGAGACGCCGTTAACCTATAATCCAAGACTTTGGACCATATCTGCGGTCGAATCTTGACATCCGTTGCTCTTGGACACCGCCTTACAATTATCATTTAAAAATGGGAGCGAAAGACAGAAAAAAAGAGACCAAAAATAGGTAGATGCGCGAAAAGTTCAAAAAAGTGCAGAGGATGTTTCGGTAACTGGAGCACTATTAGCCGAAGTACAAAGGCAATCGGGAGGCTAGGCGCGGAGGTGTCCGTTTTTTCGGTTCATTCTCTACTCTCGAGTAAGATTACGAGAGGAGGGAAGGTCGGCCGACCAGCAAGAAGGAGAACTGAACGGGGTGGACTGATTGAAGAGAGGGAAAAAGTTGGCAGATGACCCGGAGGAGACCATGTCAAGGGCAAGGAGGCGGGAGACGAGGGCATCGCCCGGGAGCTTTCTCCCAAAACAGGAGAGGTCTTTTCTATCATCGGGAAATGGGTCAATGCTACACTAGGTAATACTGTTGACATCTTCACATTCTCCCCGGAACATTGGCTCTGACCCCTTGCACATTATCACAGACGACGGCCCACACAAAGAAGACAACTCCAGAAATGATCGCCTTGACCTGTCGGCTCAAGGAGAGCAGTATCTCTTCTGTGACGCAATGCAGCCGATCGCCATCATCGGCATCGGCTCTGACTTATCGGAAAAGGGAGTGGATAGGAACTCAGGGAGCCAAACGATCACTAGAAGAGGGAATTCCATCAAGGGATGAAATACATGTCTCCTTGTACGCTTTGTGTCCCATCCCTAGAAGGAACACGGCTACCACGCGGTACCACTGTTACCATACGGAATTTGATGATAGCAGAGCAGCAATAGCGAAAAATATTTGAAATAAATCTTTTATTTAAGGAAACATAGCTATGACGGGTGAAAGAAGATTCCGTGAGATGAAGGAAAGTGAGCAAAGGAACCCATTGAAAGAGCACTCTGTGGACAAGACCCGATTATACGTACGACCCAATAAAAAGGCACAAGGAGATCACTGTTTAAAGAGGATGAGAAGGGTTTCCAGTTGGGGAAGTAGAGCCGAGACTTGCCCAGTGGAGAGAAGATTGACGCGAGACGTCATCTCCTCAAGGATGCCAGCCATTCGCCGCTGCTCGTCGGTTGTCTCGTCATGGATCGGCTCTGTTTTGATTGGAACCGGGAACACTGCCGGTTTTAGGGTTTCGAGATCGACTCGTTCCAGTACCGGCGGAGGACTGACTTCTCTCTTGATCGGTTTTGGGGCGGGTAAATTAGCTGGCAGGGAAAACTAAAAAAAAGAACTATTTAACCCAACAAATGGAAAATAACATACGTCATTGACTACGTCGATCAGCTCGTTGGCTTGTTCAGCATGCGTTTTCATCTGAACTGCCGGCTGTGG
Organism: Oscheius sp. DF5033; assembly: GCA_964036215.1. NCBI lineage: Eukaryota > Metazoa > Nematoda > Chromadorea > Rhabditida > Rhabditidae > Oscheius > Oscheius sp. DF5033. The sequence goes on along the minus strand of CAXIWN010000013.1, from coordinate 4,730,019 downwards.
AGCAACGACGCCATGAGCTGGTTGCGGAAGATTGAAAATAGGCATCGATAGCTGATTCTAAACTATTTTTAGTTTTTATAAAACGTATAGACATACAATCATGTTGAGTAGATTAGGATTCTGCTGGAGTTGTGGCCTTTGTAACGAATTGAGGGCGAACTGCAACTGTTGGGAAGTCACCTGTGCTGGGTTCATTTGACTGATATTCTCCTTCTGTTGATTTAAAATGGCATTCATAAATGTCTGAAAGAGTCTCTTTGATCGCTTTGACATTTAGACCTACACTGTGCTGTTGCTGGAAGAGTAGGGCGTTTTGAATGGCGACAGTAGCGGGTGATCCCGTAGCTGCTGGGCTGTTTTGTATGCTTGCCGTAGAAGAATTCACAGGAGAGTTTCTGATGGACAATGGAGACGAAAAAGACGAGTCAGTTCCTCTTTTCGATCCTAGAAATGGAATATTTACCCTTAAAAGGAGAAGAATTTACTTTTGTGACTGGGAGGCAGACAGACAGGTGACAGCGAACTTCTACTTTTGACGGTGGCTTTATTGTAGACTTCGGCACTCTGATCATGTCCAGTGTGAGTCGCTTCCAATGTTGTTATCTTCAATACCCTCTCTTGAAAGTTGTAATTGACTCGTAACATGGCCCGACATCCACAAGGTAAATATGTCTGGTTAGGTCTCTTTCCGATTCCTGTAAAGAAGAGCAAATTATCCAGCTGGTACTGCGCAGCTGTTCTCTTATGCGCGCACTACTTATGTCCGTTTTACGGGCCACAATAAACCAAAGAGAAATGGCTGGCATCCGGTGGACATCTCAGGAATCAGGGCCAAATTTTGATAGCCAGCTGCCTAGTGATGACAAGCGGGATAGTTTATGGGGGGGGGGGGGGGGGGGGGGGGGGGGGGCAGATGCCACAGGAGGAGGAGGACTGTAATCTGGCTGTCACCCGCGGTGTGTCGATTAGCATACGATGCAGATGCCCAACAGACAGCTGAAGATTTTTGGAAAATGTTCGACCTCGATTGAAACCTCATGCAGCTGTCGCCTAGTAAGGTACTCATTTGCCGTGTCGCCCCGTTGACCGTAATTACATAGCCACACGTGGCACCATGTGCGCAACAGTGTTTTGCCATTACCCTTTCCTTTTTTGTGCCAATGTTGACAGGCCGCGATTAGACGAGCTCCCAGCTGCAGGGAGTCAAGGTTGCATAACCCAATTATGACATGGATTACAGGCGCGGGAGTTTACTCTACTCACCTCGCATTCGTGGCTCTCCATAATGAGCACAATGATAGACGACATAACGATATTTGAAGATAGGATTCACTGTTCCGTCTGGTTCTTTCAATGTCTCCGACGACGCTACTCGAAACGGGTGAAACTGTTCTTTTTTCCACGCCTCGAATACTTCTTCAAATTGTTTGTAGCTAAAATTCATCGTTTCTCTGCTTTTCTTTTCTAACCTGTGAAATTTAGCATCTAAAGAGATTTGAGGATTTTCTGTGGAGATCGTCAACGGTTCATGTACATTGTTTTGTCCGGCATTTTCGTCATCGTGATGAGATGCTCGTGAATTGGGAGCGGATTGAGAAGAGCGGGAAGATTCCTGGAAAAGTCAGCTTTAAAACAGAAACCCAATAGCCAGAAGCACTTGTCGACTCTCGGTGAACGGCTTGAAATAAACTGTCGGCGGGATCAGAGGGCGGATTGGATAACAAAAAAAGGTCAAGACCGGTAGGACTTACCGACTCGGAGTGACTCGGACTACAGCCTTCCCATTCATCAAATCCGGTATTTCTTTTAGTAGACTCATTAGAAGATGTTGCCGCAGGACCCAATACAAGTGGCGGTAGAGGAAAATTGAAGTTGTGAGTCAACTGAGCCATACTGGAAGGATAAGATTTGAATGGAGGTCGGCTCGAGAATCAGACACATGTTATTTGACGACAGCTGCGACCTTGAAGACGCTTGCGGTCAGTTATAATGACAAAGGATTTCCACGGTTGGATTTAAGAATTATTTATGGGCAAGAGGGTGGTGGGTTGCGTCACAGTGACCCTTTGGGTGGCATCGAGCATAAATAGTCGATAGTAGATAGTTGGGCGGGAAAGGGTGGATTCTGTCAGCACGGATTAGGACTAAAAAGAGCCGTGTTTCGTAGCAAAGACGATCACAATAAACGATTCCCCGTGAATAATTGATCAGAGGAGCCGCCTGGTTCTGTTACGGTCTCCAGATGGTAGCCTACGCAAATAAAAAAAAGAAGTTGTATGATAAGGCAGTCATCTGCCCACAAAAAAAACGAAAAGCGAAGTTCGCTTTTAGTCGATGGTAATGCTCTTTGCATAAAGTCGCGTTAGGTTGATCCGGGACCAAGTTACAGTTGTCAACGGATGAGAGGATAGAGGAGTGGGTTGGAATAAGGAGGTAAGTCGAGGAGAGAAGGCTCGGCTGGCTGAGGAAGACAGCATGATCTCCTCCATCCCTGCATCTCCCGCGCAGTTTTGGAGAAGGCGGAGCTACGGCTGGCGAGAGCTGCTCGGGAGAGATCATTCCTCTGCATCAGAGAGCACTGTAAGGGGCGGTGCTGAGGGATAGATCGGAGCAAATCAGGAGGTGCCAGAGATGGACCACGGAGAACCATCTGCCACACGGCGGAGATATGCAAATTGGCGCATTGGAAAGAAGCCAAAAACTGCCTACTACCACGGAACAAAAGATGTACTTTGACAGCAGACAGCTGCTTTTTAAACTAGGATAATTATCGGGCGTGTGATATAGATAGAAAAAGGATCAAGTCAAACTTATTACAGTTCACTAAAGCCACAGAAAGAGCTGCTTTCTCTTGTTTGTAAGATGGAAAAAAGGTTGTCTGAAGGAGGGAGCAATAGGCGAGTTGGGTCAAAGCCCCATCAGACACTTGCCACCCAGTATTTCTTTTTCCATCTGCGCTCTCCTTACGGACTGTGCTCTTTTATCCGAATGACATCATCCTCAGGAGTACTGTACAAGTTGTTTACCGGTTCGTAGTCGCCGTCAGGTCACCTCCTTATGTAATAGCTGACCCTTGGGATGAGCTGTAGACGGGTGACGCTATCGATTGCATACCTACACTTTTGGATATCCTGACTACCGTATGCTCGGGGGTGGAAAGTGTCGAGAGGTCAAAATATGTTCGCCAGTACAGCTGTCGTTCACATGCCAGCGGGATACAGTAACTGATTTACGAACAGTCCATTATGCCCAGAGATGTGGGAATTTTAATGCGAGGGTGACTAATACGTCTTGGAGATTTTCCTCTTATTTGACATCTTATGGTCATCGGTTCCTTGACCGACAGTTAGAAAGCATTTTGACACTTGTTCGTCCCGTTGCTATGACCACAGCTGCCTCGTGGCCTTTCCGACCATGTTCACCTTTCCTTCACAGCCTAACTTTGCGGTATTACCTTCCCTGTTTCTTTATACTTTTTCCTTAGAGAAAATTGGAACGAAGTCGTCGCCTCTTTGAACGGAAAGAGAGGAAAGATGATGAAAAGATCGCCACACTTCCTCAACCACAAGTATTTCCTCTTTTATTTTCCCACTAATACAAATTAAGATTGAAATAGACGAGGATGCCATCCGTTTCAAGGAAATGCTACGAAAAGAGCCAGCCATTCCTCCTCCGTCGCTACTTCTTGAGGATCTTTGCGATTGTATCCCGGTTTTGGCTCGCCATCCACCTCCGGTGACTATTCCGGAGATTGTCTTTGCTGCTCCCCCAGCTGAGCGTGGCTAGCCTCTACCTCTAGATCTTGGTCTACTGATCCAAATAAATCTGCTTTGTGACACATCTATCCATGTCAAATGGATCGTCTAATCGCTTTGCGGGTGTTTTTCTTTGAGTCATGGGAACTGGTCCGAGGCAGGCTGACGAAGAGTGAAATGGCCACTAGCCCAATGAGTCATAGAAGTCAGAGGCAATTGCGTGAAAGAAAGATTCCCATTGAAATCTGTCTATTGGATTATTTAGAAGAATAGGAAGTCCCTCGAAAAACAAACCTGGCTGAAAGAGTGAATGGCGGCGGCTTTCGCTTCGAGTTGTGATTATATCATCTGCCTGTGTCCCGAAAGAAAGGGAGTGCGAGGATCTCGTTCGGCGATCCGGGGCCGCCCTGCCTCCCCAATTCGGTCGCCGAACCAGCCATGCGGCGTCTCCTTCTCCTTGCCTTCGTCACGCTTTATTCACAAGCCCAGCGGACCTTCCAGGTACAGTAGCAGTCATTGGAATTGGCACCCCCCTATTTTTGACAACTTTACCATTTTGTCGGTCGTGCCGAGGGTTTGGGTGAAAACGATCATGGACAAATTTGTTCGCCGTGATGTCCTCTATAAGGGGGTTTAAGTGTGATTTCTGGAAAACCTCAAAATTCCGAGGAAAATTCACCGTTTGTCCTGACCATTTTATATAGGGAAATTTCGATGTTACGCCAGACGCGCGCAGGGCCTTTTCCAACAAAATAGATTGAAGGGGTGTCTTCAGGCGGATGTTAAGAGTAGGCAACAATCGTTCGTTACCGGCCAGAGCCTCGACAAGTCGAGATATTCAACTTCTTTGGTTGAATGGTGATATTAGGGAAAAAATACTCCAAAGTGAAACACTGGTGAATTTGAACATTCCAGCGACGCTGTCTATACGAGATTGCCATGAAATATCATGGAATTTGACCTCAACATTTAAATAAAAAACTACTATTTTGACACCTTCTCAATTGCAAGGTCCAGCCAGAAGGAGTAAAAAATCTCGACTTGTCGGGGCTCGGGCCGGTGACGGTCGATTGTTACTTACTCTAAGCATCCGCCTGAAGATATCCCTTCAATCTATTTTGTTGGAAAAGGCCCTGCGCGCGTCTGGCGTAACATCGAAATTTCCCTGTAACGGTCAGAAGAAACGGTGAAATATCCTCGGAATTTTGAGGTTTTCCAGGAATCACACGTAGACCCCCTTATAGAGGAACAAATTTCACGGCGAACAAATTTGTCCACGATCGTTTTCACCCAAACCCTCGGCACGACCGACAAAATGGGTAAAGTTGTCAAAAATAGGGGGGTGCCAATTCCAATGACTGCTACTGTATATTCCTTTCACTGCAGATTGATTTTCTCTTTCAGAATACCCAATTCGACATTGCCGGTGATCTCCCTGCCGAGGATCCATCTGTTCTCGCCCAGGTGGAGGGCGTACCGACCCACGTCAACAAAAATGACCTGAAACCTGTGAAACTACAGAAACCAGCGGAGCTGGCAGTCTCCTCTCCGGTCAATCCACAGGGTCCCTCGGCTGTTCAGCCTCTCGCCCCTCAAGCTCCTCTCCCTCCATCGCCTTTGTCTCCTGCCCCTGCTCCTGTTGCTCCAGTTGTTCCACCAGCTCAGCCATTTACTCTCCCACCTCCCCCGTCAATGCCAACTTTTGCTCCTTTCACTTTTCCTACATTCAGTTTCCCGGCTCATCCACCTCTGGCTACTCTCTCCCCTTTCACTCTTCCTACTCTTCCTCCCCATCCAACTCCGGCACCATTCACCTTCCCGACCCCAGCTCCTGACACCCCTCCTGTTCCCCAAGTTGCCGACTATGAAGATCCGTCATCTCAGAAAAGTCTTTCTGCTGGTGGGCAAGCCACTCCTGCTCCTGCTGCTCCTCCTCCAACTTCTCTTCCTCAACAGCCGCAGCCACAACATGCACAATCCCAGCAGACGTATTACTACACTCCTGAATACATCCAATACATAGCCACCAATTTCCCTGAGCACTACCGTCAAAACTATCAATATTATCTTTATTACTCCCAGCCTCGACCAGCTGTACTTCCTCAAGCTGTCTCTCCACAATCGCTGCCGACCCAAATTCCTCTGGCTCAACAATCACTTCCCGCTCAGAGTCAACCTCTCCAACTGCAACCACCACAGCAAGTTCAACAACCGGCTCTTCCTCCAGCTCAAGTTCAGCCGGCTCCCCAGCTCCAGCCTACAATCCAAGGCCAGCCTGTGATGAATCCGGTCATCAGCGTCCATCCTTCGGCAGCCGGTGTAGCCACTGTGGCCCAGGCTCCCACCCAAAACAACAACAATCGTCCCCAGGTTATAAAAATGGATAAAGCTGAGCAGAACATTTCTCCCAGCCGAGCCAGCAATTGGTTCAAGGAACAAACCGATACTGCCGGTGAGCTTTCTATTTATTTTCCTGTCGTGTAACTTCCGATACAACTTTCCATTTCACAAGACCGAAAAAGGCAGCAGGTCGTGACGATGGTCTCCCGAAAACAAATTTGTTCAGAAGACCACCGATAGCCGGTGGTCTGTAAGCATAATAATCCCGTTTTTTCGAGAAAGGTGTTGAGCGAAAGCGCTAGATGAAACTTGGAACTGGATTGACCGAGCGCCGCGAATAAAAACGGCTGTTAGCATCTATTCGTTTGAGATTTCAGAGTGCAAGCGAGACCTGAAAAAAGTGGCTAAATTGTTCAAAGAGAAGTTCCCCGCCTATTTGCAAAAGGGAGGAAAAGACGCCGCCTTGGCAGAATTAGTAGAGAAGCGACTGGTTGAATGTGACGAGAAAAGTAGCACTGGTCACTGGGAGAAAGTTGACGGCCTCTTGAGTAAGATCCAACTGAGCAAAAGGTACCTAGCTCCTCTGTCATAATCCTTTCCTTTTCAGCGAGGAATCCGAGTGTCGTTCTGGATTAATACAAGAGAGAATTTCTTGTCAGAATCTTCTTAACTTCTCATGTCAATTCACAAACAATCACTATCAATTCAAGCTTGTTCCAGCTAGAATAGTCATACAGGAGGCGAGACAAGCGGAAGGTGGCGCAGAGAAGTGTAGAAAGTTAGTCGCAAAAGATCAATTGAACAAGCAATGTCATTCAGAGTCGTACGGCTGGTGAAGAAACGTTTAGAAGGCTAATGTTTTAAAGAAAAACACAATTCCAAAGTGCAATGTAAAATTAGACACAATAATAAATAAGACTTCTACTAAATAATACATTTATTACCAGCTAAACCGGTATCTCTATATAGACATTATGTATAAAAAATTGTTACCCGAATATAGACCAGAATAATAGACTGCTTATGAGGTATTTAAAAACTGTTCAACCGTGCAAGAAGTTCATCAGTTGTCTGTGGAGTTGACGACTTTGCCTGCGGTATTTCGTATATGTTTTCTTTATGCGTCGGTGACGTCCTGCTCCTTTCTACCTGCAAAAATAAGTATAAAGAAGATCAGAACAATCAAATAATTTAAAAAAAAAGAAGATTAAAATTTTAAAAAAAAAACCCTCTCAACCTCAATTGCTGGCGCTCCTTTAACACGTATCTTTCTTACGGGTGAGTGATGCACAACAGAACCATTTGAAGAAGCAAAACTCAATCTTTCTGCCGAGTCAGAAGTTGTCACATCTGCACGAGACCTCTGCCTATCTAAGGCTGCTCTACCTAAAAAAACCAAAGGCGTGGGTTAAAACTAATTAAACAAAAATAAAAGGATTATAAACTAAAATAACACATTTAAAAGAATGTTATTTCTTACCTTTTCTTGTACGACCTGCTGTACCTGGTTGTCTCGGGGTTCGTCCTCCCAGTAAGAAATTATTAAGATCGTCGCTATTAATTACTTTTTCAAGTTCATCCAAGACACCAGCGCGTTTAAGAATATCTAAATAAAAAAATATCCAGCATAAATAGAAAACAACCTGCTTGAAGTTTCGTTTGAGGTACTGGTTTTGGAGTATGAGTTTGAATCGATGACAAAGGCGGCCTCCTATCTTTCTTCTTTCTCTCTTTTTCTTTTTCGGCCTTTTGCTTTTCTAATTCAAGATCGCGGTAAGCAGCCTAAATATTAAAAATGGATTTTAAATTTACTGTACCTCATATTGGTCCTTAAATGTCTTCATATCTGCAAAGAATTGTTCCATCTGGTATTTTTTCGAATCAAATGCGAAATATTTAGTAATCACATCCCATTCGCTCTTCATGTTATTATACATACTTTCGACTACACCATATTCGTTCTGCGCTTGTGTTAAGAATGGCTCCATTACTTCAAGGAATTTGTCATTATTTCCATTTCGTGGCTTTTTATACGTCTTTATAGCATTTTCTAACTAAATTAAAGTTATCTATGAACAAAAACATGTACGATACCTTGTTTACTGAGTGTTTCAAGCAATTAACTCCTTTTTGTATTTCGTCGGCATTCAATCGTGCAGCGGAACCGCAGTGATACAGATCATCTTGAGTAAATCTGTTTAATCTTATTAGTTACATTATAAAAATACACACTTAGCCAAAGAGATGTCACATTTCCGCATTGTTTCAACCATAAAATGTAAAAGAGTTTGTTGGTTATCAAAATCTTTAGTGTCCGATATCTGAAAACTATGGTATTTTAAACATTAAAAAATAGACCTTGGGGAGCACATCCATTTGAAATCCATAAATATCTTTATGCACCTTTGACGATTGTCCCATAAAATTACCAAAAAGTAGCGTTAATTCCAAAAACATTTTGAATCCTTTAGATTCTCGTATTGACTGACAGGCCTCTATTATACAAGTTAACTAGAAAAACGTAAACGATCGAGGGTAACGAACTCTTTTTAAGTCCGCCAAAAGTTCCGGTAATCTTAGTTTGAAGATCATACAATCAAGACGAAGTGGGAGTGCATTTATATCCGCAAGAGTAGCGATAAACTACAACCATTTAATAAATTTGAAAAAAAAATTGAACCTGTTCGCCTTCAACCATTTCATCATAAACATCTCTGTCGGCTTCTTTTAATTTCTGTATTATATCGTTAGATGGCAATACTGATCGGAGTTTTTCAAGCAAGTCCACAGTGAGCACTTTACTGTCTAATTCCAATATACTTTTCTTCCATGTTTCAAATGACAACTTCACTGAAGCTTGCAAAATTCCTAAAAAAAGAAATAGCATACTAAGGATAGACTAACCTAAATTCTTCAAAAGCTTCTCATCTTGAATAATTTGTGGTGTTTTGACTTTTTTCATTTGCAATCCTGAACGCCCAAGTGTACTGCTTGTAGTTAATGTTCCAACAGATGGCTTAGTTGCAAATCGTTCCTGTTTTTATAGAACTTTTTAAAGGTAAAAAATGTCGTACCTTTAATTGGTTTAGAATCTTGTCATTAGCTAATTTATCTTCAGCGACTTTTGTCCATATGCTATCTTTCGGAATATCTTTTGGATTCAACTAAAAAAAATATTTTAATTTTAAAGAAGTCTTACCGAGCTTGCACCGAAGTATAACTTTTTCATAGGCACGTCCACCACTCTTTTCTTTTTCGAAGGCAGATACTCGGGAACTGACGGAGGTGTCGGTAGTAAACCAATTCCTGGTGGAGGAGGTGGACCTTTACCCAAGAAAGGCGGGGGTGGTGGCCCACCAAAACCTACAAAAAAACAGCGTTTAATATAAAGGGGTAATTCATTCTGGCACTAAGGTCAGGAGACCAACCTGGTGGCGGAGGGGGTGGAGGAGGCCCTCCTTTAACTGGAGGTAAACCTGGTGGCGCTGGTGGTCCTCCTGTTACTGTTGGTAAACCAGGTGGTGGCGGCGGCGGTGGGGGTCCGCCTATATAACAGAATACATAAAATTAATTAGTAACTTGCCTGTAACTGGCGGAAGGCCGCCAGTCGGGGGTGGGGGACCTCCAGTAACTGGCGGTAACGAGGTTGCAATGCTTGAGCATGGCTGTTGTAAATTACATATAGTTGCGGGTGGCAAGGGTATCGACGAATCCGCTATCTTTAATAGATTAATATCAAAAAATGGTGACAAAAATGCTTACATGCTTCCGTAAATCTTCTGTTTCTTTTTTGAATTCTACAAGCTTTTTCCAATATTGCATCTGCATAACTACAGCTTCTTGTTTGGCTTGCACCGTCTGTTCCAATTTCTTGGATATGTCCGAGTCTTGTAGCTGCTCTATCATATCAGCCACTGGAGTTTCAAATTGAAACCTAGAGTTAAAATCAGGCTCTATTCCAGTTTTATGCAAAACGATCTCATTTATGCAACTTTCAATTAGGCGAAAGTATGCCAATCTGAAAAAACGATATTATGACATAGAGTATAATTACGATACCTAACAGCGCATTCTTCCGGAATGAGCATCAAATTTTGAAGTATACTGAGGAAGATTGGCTCAACCGCACTATCCTTACTCATAGAGCTTGCAAGAAGCTCAAAGCAACCATCTAGCGTATCATATTCACCTTTGCTATAATAAGAAGATACAAAGAAAGGATTGAGAGCATACATGGATTCAAATCTTGAAACTAGTTCCGAAAAATCATCATCTCTCTGTTGAAGATACGTGTTGTGAACTTTACGGACTTTTTCCGAAGCTTCGCAGACAGCTTGTACTTTCTAAAACCATAGGAGACTTAATATTAATGGAATACTTGTGCATATTTAGCCAATCCGTTCCTATTTATTTCGCTTCTCAAGCTCATTCTCATTTGCCAAGCCTGCTCTTCAGCCATGGGAGTATCAGCAGGACGGTTAAGTAATACATTAATAATAAGAAGCAACCGATGCTAAAAAGTAACATTTTTAACATGAAAGTAACTGTTACCAAAGTGTCTGCTTCTTGAACAGTTGTACAAAACTCTAAACAGCCAAGAAAAGGCTTAAACCGAGGCTGGCGAGTTTTAACAGCTATTACAGTCAACTCCTTCATAATTTTGGCAGCCCTATAAACTGAATGTTTGCAATTGAAGAATTATGCTTACCCGCTGAGTTCTATTTGGGTGTCTTCTATAGTACCCAATTCAATAAGAGCAATTGCAGCAAACGTAGTCAAAATATCTCTTCTTAACTTCATCATTATCTCGAGTGTCATCGCCCTATTATTCAAGGAGGAAAGCAGTTCCAACAGTTGAAGAATAATACGACTGTCCTCGCGCAGAATAAGGCTCACACCAGTCTGTAGAATTGTTACTGCAAGGAAGAAAGAATCAACTCACGCATGTATTTATAATACATCTGACTGTTTTAACAAGTTCCACCAAAACGGGCAGTAGACTCCCACTGACGTTAGGCAAACTATTATTATGTTTTTCTAAAGCAGTAATCTAAAAAATAGATAAAACAAATATATACAAAAGCATTACGCTAGCTATAACATTTCCTAGCAGAGTCAAGCCGTTATCACGATGTTCCGGACTTAATACCATTGTAGCAAACTAGATTAATTTATTATATCACAAATAGGAACCAACCTCTTGAACATAAGTAAGTCCCTCCGATTTTAATATTTGATGTAATTCAGCTATTTTCCTTTCATTTTCTTTAGATGCAACATCAGAATCTATTTTCAGGTTTGAAAGCATCATTACAAGTTGCCTCGGAGTCTGCAATATTATAAATTGGCATTAAATTGAATTTTATACTAATATACTAATTAACGATTGCTTATAATTAAAAAGTGAAATTAATGTTCACCTTTTTAGCACTTCGTGCTTGCTGATCTTGCACAATCATTATTCGTAGAGCCTTTATATCCATAGTATTTACAACCTCAGTAGGAGCATTTCTTTCTTTCTGAATTACATGAGAAAACTTCTACAAATAATATTACCAATACTTGGGCGGCTAATTTTTTGACTTCTTCCGTCGATAGATTATCAATGTCTACTTGATCATATCCTGAAGAGGTGCTCTCATTACTGATTTTATCTTCCTCCTAAAATAATAATAATTAGTAACACCTTATTTTAACTACCGAACTATCCCCATGAAACCGTTTTTGAATAGATTTTTTAATTCTCTTGGATGTAAACATATCAGTCCATTTTGCCGCTTCTACTTTCGGACTTCTCCTCATTGCAAAATCACTCAGGCCCCCAGCATGCATAGAATGTCTTTCATTACTTCTTCGGCGAAATGCCTGACTGTCCGGTCTAAGGGTGATGGGAACTTCTTCACTAAGTACGGAAACGCGTTGAGAAGCATCATTGCGCTGCGATTGCAGGTTACCCGGATGCCTAATTTTTGGCAACTCGGATAGCTGCGTCGCTTCGACTTCACTATCCGACATTCAATGACTGAAGAAATAAAATGAGCATGAAAGTTTCTGCTTAGACATTATGAAGAGAAAGATGAGACGAATCGATTTTATCGGGTTGAGGCAATGATTCTTCTCACAACAGATGAGAGCGGCAGTTGAAAAAAGGCATGAGAGGCATTTTTGCATGATAGACACGCAACAGACAGGTGGGCAAATGTTCACATCCTCAAAGTTTCAAATCACCAGGGATGTGAAAAATAGGCTGTGGGTGACTCAAATACAACAAAGGATTGTTCCGCCGCACCTACGGAACATCTGCTTGTAATATTCGTTTTTGTCGCCTACGCAAAAATCAGCGAAAATACAACAGGAGAATAAATTAGCAGCAATCTGATGGAAGACAAGGTTTCTGTGTCAAAAGAGTGAGTCAACAATGGTGATGCTTTTCACCTATCTATCACACAAAACCATGTTTGATTTTCGGGGCGCATGAGGCGTATGAAACAGCCGACAAAATATTGAATTGATTCGAGGTGCGGAAATAGATTTTCAATGACGAACCATCCCAATGCAAAATGATAATATCTAGCAGCATATCATATATAGCAATTGAACGAGTATTCGGGTTTCATATGAAATTTTAGAATTTTTGAAAACAGGAAGAAACAACATAAAGAAAGAGCATATGACCGATGAGCGCATCAGCAAAATGAGAATAGCTCTTATGTAAAATAAGATGGTCGACAAAGCGTATAGTCTTATGATATTGATGTTTTTGGTATATGACTTCAGTTGAAAGACTTACAAAAAAAACCTTAGAACACAATATATTCGATACCGAGCGCGCCAAAACGGCCATTCAAATCGCAACGCCTCTTGTTTGACCTTCATTTCGCCTTTTGTGAAATTCTCTAATAAAACTGAACAGTTTAGATTCTAGACAATAAAATAGCAAAGCGAAGAAATTTCCCCCAAGCGACTTGCATCTAATACCAGATACAAAAGTTGACTTACTTTGATAAAACTGGCACTCTGGCTCTTCAGCTTTTCTTTTTTTCTGGATCTGGATGGGAACATAGTGGGTGCAGACTGAAAATCGTAGTGTTTAATATACAATGAAGCTAAAAGTGAAAACAAATACATAGAACCAAATGGATGAGAACAGTGTATAAAAGGAGAGATGCAGGTGAACTAACAACAATATAGACCAAGAGAAGTTTGTTCACCAGCCTTAGATTTTTATTTACTAGTTTGCGGAAAAACATCCTTTTTGATAAATCTTCTAACCGGATAGCCCTGTAATTTTGAAATGAAGTATTGTCTGTGAAGGCAGGGAAAAGCAAAACACGAAGAATATACAAATGCAAACATAAACAATAGACACACAGGTAGAAGACTGACAATTGTGACGAAAAAGACAGGCAGCAATCTCCAAATTTTGAAAATACACAAGCGCGGCAAATTAGTAAATGTTTTTTTTCAGAATTGTTCGATTTGCTGTTTTGTTATGATTTCACCGTCCAACAGAGGTATTATTGAGCGATGGCATAAAACAATGGCTGTCAGTGATGGTTTGTTTGAGGTCAAACCGGTGATTTGCAATGACGAAAAGTGAAGCGTCTTCTTTCCACTCTTACCGGATGCATAATATATTCGACGACAGTCAGCCGCTGATGATAATCGCCTGGTCGAATTTCACTCGACCCCTGGCTGGTCTAACGCATAAACAGAGAAGACAAATCAAATTGGTCGGGGGTTTATTACTGTGTAAATATTCAGAAAAATATGGCAGACAATGCGCTAGAATAGAGAGGAAGTTGTTTGTAATAATGGATACTGAGGTCGGGACAACCAACCCGGTCTGTTTTTGGCACACAGCCGTCCAATTATCCGGTCCATGCTGACCATAGCCACCTCTACTGTACTCCCGAAGGACAACGATGGCTAATATAGGGGCTGAAATAGGGAATTCGGGAGCTTTGAATCACTATCATGATCATTTCATGTGTTTTTTTTATTTTAGCGTCAGTTGCCCGCGAAACAGCACCATTCAAACATCTGCGGTCAAGAAATATCGTGAGTAATCGATCAACACACGGTGACCTCGGCTATCCCGCCCGCCCATTTCTGGGCATTTCCCGCCTATACTTTGTTCTTTCCTCTATTACTTATCAATTTCTTCAGCAATGGCCCGTGGTCGGCTCAGTCTCAAGGCCACTCTCCGTAAATATTATCTCTTCTTATATAATGTCGGGCTCTTTTCTATCCATATTCTAATTTTCCTTGCTGTTCTCGACGAAGTCCAACACAGTATGTTTTATTCTCACCTTGGATTGCTCTTCTAGGGAATTTCGTCTATCTGCATCATTTCCCTTGGCTTTTGGTGGCTACCTCATTTCAGTTGCTTGATCTCCTTCACGGGTTCCTCGGCTGGACCAAGACAAGCATCGGAACAGGGGCTGTCCAGGTCTGTTTCCCTTTCAAAACAGATACTTTTATACTAGGTATTCGGACGTCTGTTCATCCTCTGGATTGCTTATTATGTCGAGTTAGACCGGCCCCAATGGTCGACATCATTTCTTTGCCTTGCCTACATGTCCATCGAACTGTTCCGGTATATCATTGCATACCTTTCTTCAGTTTTTCCAGATATCCTTATTATGCAGCACGTGTTCTAAACAAGGATTTCGATGTCCTGACGTGGCTTCGATACAATGCTTGGATTGTGTGTTATCCTATCGGTCTCTTCCTCGAGTGTAAGTCTCTCTACTGACAAGTCCACTTGTTCAGTCCTTACCCTGAATCAGGCCTTCAAGGGTCGTCATATAGCTGATCTCTACGCCAAATATGCGGATGTGCCAGTTCTCAAAGAGCCGACATTCAAGTGGGGTCTCCAGATTGCCTTCCTCTACGTCTTCTTTCCTTACGTAGCTTATATCCTCCTCGGTTACATGTGGAAGCAGCGGGAGAGAAAGCAGAGGCAAGTCTTTCCATCTAATTTTGAATAAATTCCAAATTTCAGGGAAATGATGAAGAAGAAACACTAACGCTTTCGATACGGTTCATGTACAGTAATTAATAAAGTTAATGACCGACGGATGGGAAAGATTTCTCGAAACGTGCCAGATTGTCGATGGGCGCCTGAAGCGGCGGCGATTCTGACTGACGGCCAACTATCTTCACGTAGTTTATAGGTACAAGGCCGATCTTGGTTCCGTCTTGTGTACTGGAAAAGAGTCCGCTCCGAGAATGGATAATACCTGGCCAACAGCCATCCTCTGACCCGTGGCTGTTCCTCTTTCGGGGCGACGCGAAGTGTCTCTCCATTCATGAAGGACAGTTCCTGTTCCGACGTGGCTTGAAATGTGTACAAGGCCTATAACATTGTAAGGAAAATAATGAAGTCTAACTTGGGCTGTGTAATGGGCTCCACTTCCCGTAGCCCATTTGCGCTTCTCCTCGACTGTTTTGACCATCTGGTCGATACATTTGTAGATCAAGTAGGGACCGCCGAGAGCCACGGCCCAAAACAGCAAAGTCGGCCAGTTGACTCCATTCTGAGATCCGCTCAAAACTTCGGAACCTGAAGAAGATTATCCGAATGACATCGGCGGTACCGTAAGGCTGTTGGAGCTCACCCCAGGCCAATTCTGTGGCACTGGCATAATTGGCAGGCTTGAGTCTCAGCACGACGAGAAGATATCTCCATAGTCGATAAATGAATTTGAAAACGGACAGTGAGACGACGACGGATGTCAGCTAAATAGGGGTGTCTTATAACTTATAACTAGCGAATACCTGCATTTTGAGTCGACCAAACTGCTCGACGACACCGATTACCGCACGAAAAGAGCTGTAGACCGCGTTATGAGTTGAGCTGAGCATATTAGCGACTGAAGTTACAGCGTTCACAACAGATTCGATCGATTGAAAAGCTCCTCTCGACGATTCTAAAATAAAAAAAATGGAGATGTGTGTTGTAATCGAAAGCACCTTCCGCAAGTCGGGCGAAGTTGCTCTCATTTTGGCCATACATGTTCCCATACATCCCATTGCCGTACATTCCACCACCGCTGTAGAGCCCGCTACCATACCTGAATTTTGTCTAACTTTGCAATAATTTAGTCGCCATACATTCCGTTTCCATAGAGTCCGCTGTTCATGCCGGCGTAACCTCCGCCATAGAGCCCGCCGCCTAGCCCATATCCTCCTCCGAGTCCGCCGTAGCCCATCCCGGTTGTTCCCAAGCCGAGTCCACTGGTTCCGGCATTGTCAAATGGTCGAGGGGGCAAAGGAGGAGGCTGGCTGGGATCAGAAGGCCCTGGATTCATCAGAGAAAAGACTGCAAAATATAGAAATACAAGAAGGAGACGGAAAGCGAAGAATCGATTGATCGCAATGTGATAACGGCGCGACTCCACTACATTGTTCCATAGAAAGGTCGACAAATTGCTTGTAAACATGGAAGACACTTGTTAAGAAAACAAATCAAAAGAACACAAGAATATTCATGACCTACAAAAAATCGATCTGGTAAACAGTCGGAACAATGAAAATAGTCCAGGAGCGATAGGTCCAAAGTTTGTAGACTCATCATCGGTGAACAGGGAAGAGTATAAGTCAGAGAAAACCAATGTATCCATAACCATACAAAATTTCAAAGAAGTTTATTGTAAAAATATCAGCTGAAGAAAGCGAGTCATGTTTGGAGTTTTTTCGCTTCTCCGGATCCCACTCTGCCTCTTTTTTCTTCTAATATTTCATTCATAAAAAAAAGTTTGAATTTTTCCACAATGGCATATTGTGAATGTAGCAAATTCTGTTGTTGTTGGCTGGTGGCCAACTCGCCATTGATCGATATCCAAGTCGCCCCAATGACGACCACGCGCGCCCCGTTTCCATTCGGTTTTCATCACTTCACAGCTCGTCGATGTGGGCACATGAAATCTCATTAAAGATGATCAAAATTCGTATATCTTTACAATAACACATTCTTGCTAGCTGAAAAAATTATCGGAAATACAGAAGGCCATGCTGAATTGATTGCAAGTATCAGAAAAATGCGAAAATTTGTGGTTTTTTCAGCTTCATCAGCGCAAACTTTTATGGGGGTGCCCACCTTTTATCTGCGGCGGCGAGCTGTGACTTATTTTATACAATTTTATGTGCTTCCATATTTTCTATAAATTTTATCTATTTCAGAGGATCGACTTCAAGATTTTCTCCATTGTCTGACAGCGAATCGCCAATGGCAGCTCCAGATGTGAGTATTGCAATGTATTTGATATAGTCGGTTTCCAACTCTGGGGGAAACGGGCGCTGCGGGACCTCAAAACGCGCGCGTTTGAATCCAATGAAAATTCGAAAAATTTGCCTGATTTTCAAGCGGTCGTTTCTCCCAGAGTTGGAAACCGACTATACCCCAAATATCAACATTTCAAAGAGAAATTTGTAATTTCAGAAGTTCTACCAAACACCAGAGACATCCGATTATATTGTTAATTTCTACCTCCAGAATCGGGTACTTCTCCTGGAGACAGCAATGCACAGAACATTTGCGATGACAAAACGACGGAAAAAGCTGCAACAGGAGATGATCCATGAATTGAAGGACAAGTATGGAATCGACTGTGATATGGTCAAAATCAAGTATCACTTCGACAATCGAAAGATGAGAGTGATGAAGAAAGGACACGAACTCAAACAGGAACAAATCCTGGGCAAAGCGTGAATCTTTTCCTATTCTATAAAGAAATTGTGATTTAGCATAGACACAACAAACGCCTTTGGAAATGAGACTGACCACCGCCTTTGGGAATATTTGACGAAGGCAAAAGACTCCGAGGAAGAGAACAGGCAGCGACTACAAGAAGTCATGGATGACGCCATGATGCAGACGGTGAAAGAAGAGAAAGAAACGCCCGGATGGGAAACACTCCTGAAAAACAATGGGGTGATCCTGGGCGGAAACAAGGAGACATCGAACTTGAATAATCTCCAATGGGACACATACAATACAAAGCTAGTACTGACCAATGAGGCCTCGGACTACGTCGTTAAGTTCTTCCTCGACAATCAATCCGTTCTTTTGGAGAATACCAATTCTCGATCGAATGCAAACAATCTCGAGAGAAAACAGAAAATGAATGAATTGGTCACTGCCATTCAGCAAAACTTTAACATTGTCACTGATGCACATAAAATGAAATCACACTTCGACAACCGGAAGTCACGAGTGATGAGAAAGGCTTTCGACTTCAAGAATCTCGTCAAGAGAGGGTTTGATCCATTTTATATGCAAATAAAAATGTCATTCAGGAAGAGTAAAACAATCGAAAAACTCTTCGACTCGGAAATTGATCTCCGGCTCTGGCGACATTTCAAAGACGGGCCAACTAAAGAGAGGGACTCGACTCCCGAAGCTGTAGGCATTCTAGTGAGTTTTTTTTTCCTTTACAGCTATTTCCATTTAGAACAAAGAAATCAAAGTAGAAGTACCTGAAATTATCGAAGGAGAAGAATTGAGTCTTGATCGTTTGTTGGGCGGAGCCGATGAACCCGAAGTATTTCTGTTTTCTTATAATTTCTCATCTTTTCAGCCATCACCCTCCTACCAGCCAGAATCTCAAATTCATTTAAATCGAAAACGAAGATATCCAGACGACGAAGACACGCAACCCTTCCAAGGAAGTCGACACATTTCGGACGATGAATTTCGGGTGAAACAATACGAGTTAATGGAGAAGCAGATCCAATTCTTCGACGACAATCAGAAATTAGTGGCAGCCATGACCTCAGCCGTTTCCATGCTTTTCTCCAAAATAGAATCTCTCAATGCCAGATCCTGAAAATAATGAGGAACTTGGACAGCAAAACGTGTTTTGTTATTTATGACTTTATTGTAAAAATTTAATAAAAAAATGTCATCCAGCTATTTACACAAATTCCATTTATCGGAATCTGTGGGGTAATACTGAATATTATTTTGTGCCCCGCTACCAATTGAGAAAGCATTGATGCTAGCGCAACTGAGTTTTGGGCGAGCCAGTCATAGCAGCTACACACTTTTATAGTGATGAGACCTTTTGCTGCCGAGGCGATACGGGTGCAGCGTCACCTGCGTCAAGTTCAAATGTCGCTGGTTCTTTTGATAGAAAATGGTCTCGGAAATGGTTTACGAGAAGAATCATCAGATAACATGCACAGATCAAACTTCCCCATGTCTTTTGCCCCCATTCAATGGTGAGAATGGCCTGGCTGATCCGTTTCCATTAGAGAGATTGAAAAGTCCCAGATAAAGACGGGATGAGATAGATGAATATTTTATTATTCTCTGAAGATATCTGGATATTCGTTTTATACATTAAAGAAGACGTGGGAGATGAATACTCGAATCACATGTTGGTTAAAGAACGTAGACCTGTATAGTTGGTGGATTCCCTCTAAGTAACCGTCATAATATTCTACAAAAGTCTATAAAAACTATGTTCCTAGAGGGAAAGGCGAGGGAGAAATACTGCAAAGACCCGTGAATGAGGAGGAAGGCAACAAGAGATCTGGTCATCTGTCGATGGCCGTGGAAATAGACGCCGTTAATGGTTTTCGACGAATCTTTTCGGTGGAATTGGCGGGAGTAACTATAAATTGAATATGAATAAAATTAGGAGACCTTACAGCTCGGGGAAGGAGTTGTTGGCTCGCCCAGTCGCGATCGGTTACTAGACGTAGACGCTTGTCGAACTGAGCCATGAAATCGAGGTCCCTTTCGAGGCATGACAGTCACTGTACTGCTACTCATGACTCGACTGCTGACGAGACTAGGAGGGGGAAGTTCGAAGTCGGGTTGGTTTAGAGATGGTGTCCGATTGAGATCGCCTTCAATGAACTTTATGACCTTGTGTACACACGCTTCTTGGTAATCGTGGATCCACCTAAACATGGATTAAAATCATGAAAATATAGAGGATTATCTACCTGACGCCGTTGTACTTGGTGATCATTCGAATGTCTTCGGGGATTTGCATCTCATCGGGAAATTCGAAATTCTGCTCGAAAATGGGTACAATGTTCTTGGCATTCTCGAAGGCACAGCTGAGTTCCTTGTGGATCCAATCTTCTTTGTTGTGGTCATTGAGGAGACGATCCATTGAGCCAGGAGTAAGTACGAGGATAAAGTGCTTGGCCGCCTTGATGTTCTTCAGCAGAGACAGGTCGAATTTTCCGGCATAGAGGCGATCGACATCAATGAACACCTAAATCGGACATTGGATCTTTCGAGGCCAGAGCTTTACCTTGTAGCCTTTGAGTTGGAGGAGAACTTTAATAAGAGAGGCCAGCTGGTTACCGGTACTCCTCCTGTAGCTGATGAAGATGTCGATCTGCTTGCTCAACATGGCCACCTCCACATCGTCCGGGTGTTTGTAGTCTCGGAATGCTTGGGTCAGCTTCAACCTGTGGATAGGGTTCTCGATTCCGCAAGCGGACTGCATCAATTCGTCGGTCAACGACGGTAAAATATTCCGATTGACGCCATTTGTCAGCATCTAAAGGATATTTGTTACATAATTCTAATAAATAAATCCAACCTTGTAGGTATAGACAGACAGTTCGGGACTCAGAGACATGAGCAGATGGTCGAGGTTGGTGTCATCGACCGAGGAATAGTCGGCAGCTATTTTTAGACTTTCCAGCTCTCGTAGGAATCGTTTTCTATGAAGTCCGGAATCCATCTTGATGTCTCGCTCGAGGTCCCTTTCACTGAGATGGAGGAGCAAGTCGCCGTCGACCATCTGCTTGGCGAAGTTGTCGACGTAGTCCTCGAAACCGATCTAGAAAAGGTCGATTAGAGATCATCTTTCGTCTACTGTCTACGTCATTCGACCATCTCTATATAGGCAAGAGTATTATATTTATGACGTGTGAAGTTCAACAGAACTCACCTTTCTGACCCAATATTGGACATCGCTAATCGTCCAGCTGGGCACCTGTTGTGCCAGTTTGTACGGCACTTCCTCCCCGATGACTGTCAATGCCTCGCTGGCGAACTTGGCTGCCACCTCGTCTGGATAGCCGGCAACTTCTTTCAAAGCTTGGATGGCACCGATTTCCTGTAATGAGATAGTTACAGTCAAAGGATCAATTGAATTTCCCTTGTGTAAGCTGGTAACAGACGCCTGCTTATTTATCTTATCACACTTTTTCGGGCTATTCCCGAGGAGGAAGGGTGTCTGTCTGCCACAGAGGTTACGTGGGTGTCTCTAAGCTCTTCGCAACTGTGTTTGTTTTGCCTGACCCTCCTCAGAAATCTCACAGCTTCAACCAGCCGGCTGACTCACAAAAGCGCGCAAGGAGGGGAGACGCCTCAAGGGCGCGAGAGCGCGGGATCTGAATCATCCCAGTTGCCGCCTTTTCTTTGCGCGGGAACTACAAAAAAAAAGCGGCCCTTCTTCTTTTGCAAAAGCAAGAGTACAAACATGTCTGTTTATTGATGAGTTTTGACTCTTCAAAATAGGAGGATACAAGAGGTATGAGCCTGTTGTGGAGCGTCCGATCAAATGAACGACAACCGGGCTACTTTGATCTCCCGGTGGTTTGACGGCCTTTACGAGGGACGCTGTTTGACTTTTTAGTCAACTTTAAATTGTCTCTTCTAGAGAAGAGAGTCTGAATCAGCTGAGGAAGTCACGAAAGAAGCCGGTCTCCTTCCCGGACGCCTTTTTTTGGCTACTGTTGACCGAGAGGCCCGCCGGGCCGGGCAGGAAGACTCCTCCAAATAAGGGAAGACGCAGCAGGGATAGAAACCGGAAAGAAGCAGAAAAAGCCGGCTAATCGACTAGAGAAGCTCAATCTGGTCAATAACGCTACTTCTGATTTACGACCAAGGGCATGTACACAAATAGAAAGAAGGGAGAAGTTTACAAAAGCTGGGAATGGATGAAAAGAATAAAGGCTGCTAAAATTAGAAGCGATCAGCTAAAAATAGACAAGCGAACTATTTTGGGAAACGGAAGTAGGTCAGGTACAGCCGTTGATTTTAGAGAGGAAAGCAGGTTCTGCGAGAGACTGCACCCAGAGTGTCAGGATGACTTTCCCCTCTAATGGGATATGTTTTGTGGGAAGCGTAGGTGCTTGCAGATAAGGAAAGATAAGGCGAATGTGATGAAACTGGAAGAAAACAAATGAATAAATACCGGCTGACAGGTGCCAGACAAAATTTACCTTTTTGGCGTAAGGATGAAAGAATCGACGAGTCTTAGATCGACGAAAACGTTCTAAGGTAACGCCTTTTCGAATATAGCAACATGGTTTGACCACAAGCTCGCCTTTTGAAGGGGGAAGTTCCGGCTTTTTGACCAGGGGCAGATGGATCATACTCGTTGGACGAGGGATTGACGTCTGCTGCTGGGTTGGTGCAACCGTTGCCGTAGGAAGAGGGGATTTGAGCGGAGATGAGGGTATCCGAATAAGCTCACGTGGCGGCTCCGACGACATGCCGGCGCTCACCTCACTGATAACTGTGCAGCCGGTAGCGCTCTCTCGACACGCCCCGCCCCCTCTCTCCGATTTACGAAACGGTTGCTGGACAGAGACTGCGCGTGAGAGGAGGGTTCAGATAGGAGCACAAACAGAATGACCTCTGATGGCCCTCTGATGGTCAGCTGAATTGACTTCCTCTCCTGTCTTCTTTTTTCATGAAGACGATCACCATTCTCGGTGGTTTCCCTTGTGCACGTGAATTAGACCTCCCCGCCCTATACAATAGTACCACCTTTATTTTGTCCGGGGGTCATATATCATCTGAGCATGCCCTTTTTGCGTGAATCCTCCGGATCCGACGCAACTAACCTCTGGCTTTTCTAAAGTCAGACCACCCAGGTCAACCAGCCCGACAGTTTGTATGATGATCCTTGCCGATAAGCCACCAATGAGGTCTTGTTCCACAGAAAAAGAGAGGTCTCTTTAGGAAATGCCCTCCTGCTGACCCCACAGGTTGCCAACAGGTTGCGTCATTTGGTCATTTGAGGACGCCGAGGTTCATCCCGCGTCCAAAAGTTAAGAAATTCACGTAGGCGGCCGTCTTGTATTTTGACAAAAAGTTGAATAAGCCCCGCTGTCTAATATTTACAAACGGACAGCAAGGAATGTCTAATTTTCACGGAATTCGCGGCATCTTCCAGCGTCCCCACATAGTCTCCTATTCTAATTAGTCATCCTAGTTGACCCCTGTAGAGCCTTCCACCATCCAATCCATCGCTCTTTCGCAATCTTTCGTCAGGTAGGGCTACCTGGCAGGTCAGTCCGCTGTCCCCGACAGCCTACTGTCCGATTATGGGTTGGCACCATCCCAACTTCCGCGATCGCTTTCTCTCAAAAGGAAAGGGAAACAGGCCAGTATCATTGTTATTAGTCAAAAATAAAACTGGAATTTTAGGTCACAATCCTTCCATACAAACAAGCGCTGAGTTCGACCTCGACTAAGCTGTTTTCCATCATAATTGGGAACAACATCGAGACTGTTTGGAAGGCGCGCGGCTGCTGTTTGGCAACCTCAATACGGCCGGGGAATGATCTCTGAATGCTGTCTGAGCTGTTTCGACCTCTTGTTGGCTTTTGCAAAATTTCGACAGAGAGTAAACAGAATAAGTGACCGTCCGGAAATATGCTTATCGGGTCAACTTACGATCGGACTATTTCATAACATTGCGCAGACTTAAGACACCTCAGCTAACCTCGGTTAATTAGGCCTGTCTCTAAAAGCGAGTCGAGGACAAGCCCGTTAGGTGACGAAATAGATTGCTCGACTGTAGCCCATAGGCACAAATCACATGGGAAATTGGACAAACTCTAAAGGTTCTCGACTTATCTGCAAATATAAGGAAGAAGTCAAAAAGTACTCGGACGGTCCAAGAATGCGTCACAATTGAACTGGTCAGATCTGCTTACATACAGCAAAGGTCTGATTCATCGAAACACTTCGTAGCCACCGGAAACCGGTCACGCCGAAACGGAAAAGAGTCAAGAAAGTTGGGAAGCCCCTTTGGTTGAGATCTTTCTAGTGGTTGTAGCCATTCTAGCTATCGGGAGAAGGGGAAAGAAAAGAAAGACCAACCTGGAAGACAATGAGCTTGTTTTGTTCCTTTTTGACTATGGCTTCCAGGGCGAAATGGTAGGATGCCGCGCTTCTGGCCTCCTTTTTAACACCTGTCTTCAACAAAGGTACCAGCCTGAAGATCTTAAAATGAGAGTCAATGAGACGTCGCTACTTTTGCAGCCAAGTGGTGGTTCTGCCAGGCCAGTGGCGAATATCAGCGGCGAAAGAAGATGGGGGATGCTGTTGGAGAAACGGCTCAACGAGCTTAAGAGTGTCCGTAGTTTTAACCATGTCCTGAAAATGTCTTCCTCTTGAAAAACAGTCGAATTTCAAGTGAAGGCCACACTTTTGCCTCTGTCAGTTATTGTTGTCGCCCCCGTCCCGTGATAACTGATTTGAAAGTATTCCGCTGACCGTAAATACGGCGTTTTCCCAGGTGAGCCCCGTGTGATTTGGCCGTTCTCTCTCCTTTTCGATAAGAAAGTAGCAATCTTTTCTCACCTTCATACAAGACAGGACACAGATGGCCAGACACGCGTAATACCGGGTGGGGTCATCTGGACGCGAGGCCAGAAGGAAGAGCCATTCAGGAATCTAAAAAACTGTTCGTCACTAAGTCGATTATAATCTGTTGACCCGCTTCATTGCAATCTTCTTACGGCATTCGGCATTGGCGTGCAGAGCCATATTACAGAGGGCAGTGGCCGAATGACGCTGCGTCGGCAAGGAGTTCATCTCCATTTTACATGTCAACAAAATATGGTCAAGGACTCCAATCTCGATCAGTCTGAACATCTCTGTCTAAAGAGGATTGTCGCTGACTCACGTGAGGGTGGTACTCTCCTTGTGTGAGAATAACTTCTCAATGATGCTCATGTTCATTCGTTGCTGATCGGGCGACTTATTCATTTTCATGGCGCTGATGACAACCTTCTTGAGCCAGCCTTTGTTCACAATGTACTCCATGTTATTCTCGGAGAAGCACTCTTCCAGTACGCGGCCACAATGAAACCGAACTGAATTTAGACTAAACACATTCGACAGTCTTTTTCTTACCAGGGTCGCAAGTAGACGGCGAGACGAACAGCTTGATGATTGTATCGAGATATGACTGATCCCTGAGGAAATCACAGAGAGCTGTCGCCAAGTCTTGGGAGACTTTTCGCAGTGTGCCAGCTTTGGCCAAGACTTTGGAAACTATTGTACAGCCCTGGAGAATGATAGCCACATTGTACAGGATTACCTCAATGATGTCCGCTTCGATAAGGTGTTCGCCTCCTTTTGTCATGTGCGCGAAAGCCTTGTCAATAAAAGATTGGTACTTGGATAGTTTCTGCTTTAATGTTTGCATCATAAAGACCTTTTCGGTGTCGGATTGCTTCGAAATAGGGCCCCCATTGACCACCGAATCTTGCTGAAATGAATTTTTTGACTATCTCGATGGAAACATATTTGGGGGAGAAGGAAGCCAACCTTTTGAAGGGGTCGGCGTCGCAGCATTTGGAAGAGGATTTGGATTCCGATCCTCCTGCGCCACACGTGTCTCTCTGCCTCTCCCGGCCAGTTTGTGACTCACAAAAGAGGGAGACGTCACCCGGTAACTGTGAGTTCCCCTGTTTCCCACACTAATAAACACGAACCGATTACCCAGGTACTCGTCATTCTGAGTCAGAAGGGATATTTTTGTAGCAGGTCAGCAAAGGTTCGGGCAAACAAATGCTCTTTTGTTGAGAGGACAGGAGGGCCTCGTGCTTACCTGCGTGAGGCTGAATCTATGAGGGGTCGTGGCCCGGTCATTGATGGGCGACAAATCGTCGTAGGAGGTGTCATCTCCGTCTGCAGGGACGGCCGACGATCCTTCTGACTGAAAAGAATTGTCTACTCTTTTGGTATTTCTTGTCCAAAGTTCACCGACTAGTTCGAATTAGAACCAGAGGCCGTATCGGACAAAGTCAAGCGATCACCGTAGACGGATAAGCAGTGTTGATGGCCGGATCGACTTCAGTTTTGACGCAAACGAAGAATAATTGGCAAACCCACCTTGAACCGTCTGTACTCGGAGTCTTTCCTTGAATTGTCTTCTTGGGGATTGGGAGTCGAGAGCGATTGTTGCAGCTTCGATTCCGAACTGCCCTGAACCATTATGTTCCATGGAGGGTAGAGGGAATTTGTTTGGACAAGAATTTATGACTCAGTGTGACCTTAGGGAAACGACTCACTTTAAACGAAAAGTGTCTGCATTTGAACGGGAAAATTTTAGTCGCGTAGTCCATGGGAAAGGTGCCCAGCCAGATGCGAAATTCGTCAAACTAGGCGCAGTGAAAATCCTCTTTAGCGAGGCACGGATCACTTTGGATTCATTAGGGGTGAGTGTTTTCAGTACATTTTAGTCTTGCTTATTTTAAGAGAAATCTCCCTGATACGGTATCAACATAAACAAATTCACGTACGAGACCATTGTGTCGAATATACTCAGCATTGGAGAGATGCTTGCCGTCATCATCAAGTCTCGTCGTCGGCGACGTGTCCCCGCTCACTTCTCCATTTGGCAATCCATTATACTGAAATACAATGGTTATGCCAGAAAGAAAAGGACGAATTTACCTGACTCGATATGGGACAAGGAGGAGCACTTTTGGGAGGCATAGCGGGAACGGCGAGAGATGGCGTACTTAGACAGGTCGTCGGCGAATCGAGATCGCAGAAGTCATCATCGACGTCGATAAGGAAATCATCTGTCCTATAAAATAATAATTTATGTACAGTCTCCGAAGTGTGTTACGCCCACGTAGCTCGCTTTTTAAATCTTTTTGACAAATAGACCTACTACTGCCGCTACCTTATCTCATAGACATCGGGCACCAACTTGATGATGAGGTTATGAATATTTTTAGAGCGCATCTCCCCGTCGGATTTCTTCTTCCCGGCCAGCTTGGCTGGCGCCGTGGAGGCTGAGAACGGTATGAATGAGAAAAGAGGCGGAAGAGGTCAAAAACAGGATTATAAAGAGAACTATTTTGAGACGTGTTTTTGACATTCAAATTCTATGTAAAAGAGAGAAACCGGAGCACGTGTGCTCGTCTTTCGGGGACTTGTACTTGTCTCTAATTGGTGAATCAGAGGCATCTTGCCCAAGTCCAAGAAAAGGCCTCCTGACGTCAAAAGGATTGTATACACCGAATCAAAACATTGCCGGATCTTTGACATCTCACGAAAAAGTTAGGCAAATATCAATTTAGCGGAAAAGACGGCCGTCTGTTATGGAAGCGGCGGCGCCAATGGAGTCACAAAACAATAGACAATATAAGTAATTGTTTAGAATCTGTGAAAATCTATTGATTACGAGAAGAGTGAGAGGGAGGAGGGAAATAAAAAGAGGGCCCGCTCATTCCAATTGACCGCCTTGTAATTGAGGGGCATCCCCGCGGGGGGAGGGCGAGCAAAGTTTCACTGGAGATAGTCAGAAGCGGCTCCTGACTCAATACACACACAGAGACAGGTAGCGCCAAGATCAACACACAATTTCGAACGAATAGAAAAGGAAGGGACAAAACTTCTTGACCGCAAGAATAAAAGTCAGCCCAAGGGGCGTCAGGCAACATGCTTCAATGCATTTGGAAGCATTACTATTATTGCTTGTGGCCATACCTGACGATGATTCGGCGGAGACGCCGCCAATTGCCCTGACGGCGTCAAATTGCTGCGCGAAAGCCCAACACTCGAGATCCTCCGATTACGTAAATTACATTTTCGGGTCAAAAACAGAACGTCTCATTAGATCCAGGTATCTTTCCTTGCGGCTTGTCTCTGGTGTCCTCCTAGATGAAAAATCACTAGCCGACCTGGGAGTACTGGCCTCGGCGGCATGCAAAATATTTTTCAAAAAAAAGATTGAACTTGGACGATCAGTTGGGAGATAAGTGGACCGGAAATTTCTTTCAAATAAACAACAAAATACTGCACGGATTGCGGTATTCAAATGTTGGATGGATGAGTCGCGGCATATAATCAAGCCTATGATCTGGCGGGGGTATACGTCAAAGGATTGGGAGAACTCGGACTAATTGGAGCCATTAGACGAGACTTTTTACCCGTTAATTGGCTTGGAGGATACTCTGGGGATACCCTGGCTTTAGACACTCATGATAGATGAGAATATATAGAAGAAGTGCGCTAAAAAGAGAAAGATAAAGGCGCCAGGGAAGCCTTAGCCTCGTAATTCATCAATTATTCATTATCCCCTCCTCTCTCATCAAAAAAGGCTTCGTGTCGACACAAAAAATAAAGTCAATTAAAGAACTTCAGAGCATAACTGGACAATCAGATAAGACGGAAAGGAGAAGAGAAAAACAGGAGACAAGGAAATACCGGAAGGGAGAATCAGCGAAGAACAGGGAAGGATATACAGTCCGGTTCATAATTATAGGGACACTCAAAAATTCGGGTTATCTTTTTCATTTTGAGGAAAATGCCGGTCGATTTTGTCACCAGTCGATTTCTCGTCCTCGATTATCCCTACCTTCTAATTTTCAGAATTTTTCCTCGAACCTCCGGCGCGTAATCGTCATTTTTGTAAAAATTGGTAAAATCCCACTGGTTCAAAATTATAGGGACAGTGCGAAAACGGAGGCTCCTGAGGGAAATCAGGGATGGAATCGCCACGGGATGGATTGCCTGTGTCTGTTTGAGGTTGTCAGCTGAAAAGTCGGGAGGAAAATCATCAGATATGCGGCTCCCGAAAAGGGCATTTTGATGGCAATTTTTAGAAATTGAGGTTTGAGGCTCCATTGGCAGCGGAGTAGGCGATTTCGAGAGAAACCGAACAGAGGGCTGTGTGCAGCACATCAAGAGGAACATTTTGACATAAAGAACGCATGGAAAACGGAGCGGCAACATGCTCGGAAACTGGGTCGCACTAGGAGAATCAAAAATTATTGAAAATTTGATCAAATTCTGAACAGAAAAGACGATTTTCGAATTGATCCATGATGAGGTTGCCGTCCATCTTTCGGAAAAGCTCTTTTGAAGATGTACCGTATGTCAAAATGTTCCTCTTGATGTGTTCTACGCTGCTCACTGCTCGGTTCCTCTCGAAATCGCCTACTCCGCTGCCAATGGAGCCTCAAACCTCAATTTCTAAAAATTGCCATCAAAATGCCCTTTTCGGGAGCCGCATATCTGATGATTTTCCTCCCGACTTTTCAGCTGACAACCTCAAACAGACACAGGCAATCCATCCCGTGGCGATTCCATCCCTGATTTCCCTCAGGAGCCTCCGTTTTCGCACTGTCCCTATAATTTTGAACCAGTGGGATTTTACCAATTTTTACAAAAATGACGATTACGCGCCGGAGGTTCGAGGAAAAATTCTGAAAATTAGAAGGTAGGGATAATCGAGGACGAGAAATCGACTGGTGCCAAAATCGACCGGCATTTTCCTCAAAATGAAAAAAATAACCCGAATTTTTGAGTGTCCCTATAATTATGAACCGGACTGTAGAAAGCAACCAAAACGGGCACATGCTGTCTAGATGGGGCTATCGGATCTCACCTCATCTCTTGTTTCTGGATATATTCCATAAAACGCTCCCTCACGGTGCTTGTGTCCATCAGCGGCGACTCGTCCATACTCAGCTCGATCAGCGGCACCAATGACTGCGTCGACGAGGCAATCGCATCATCCTGGTAGATCCCCGTCGGTGCAGAGACTTCAACCGGTGTGGCTAACAGTTTCGGCGTTCTGACGAGTGGTTTCTTCTTACGCTCGTCAGACGACGATTTGCTCGGTCCCGGATAGCTAGGAAGGGGTGGTGGGTCTCCGAAAAAAGGATTCTTCTGTGGTACTCCGACCAGAGAGTTTCTCTGGCGATCTCGATCCTCTTTCGACTGCCACGCAATAGGCGGCTCATCTCCGAATTCCTTTTGAGGCATCCATCCATCCGGAATTGTGATTCCTCCTGACACCGTTCGTGGTCGACCGCCCATTTTATAGTTTCTCTCGATTTCTCTTCTTGGATTCGGCTGACTCTTCTGGCTGAGCATCGGCGCCCTTGGAGCCAAATGGTTAGCTCCTCTAGCTTTTGACGAACCAGCCACAGGAGGCGGATCTCCAAAATTATTCGCCGGTAGAACATAAGGAATCGGCGATCCAGAACGGGATGTTCCACTAACGCTAGCCGACTGTCGGAGCTGAGGACGTTCCAACATGCTGGAGACACCCGAGTCGACGGTAAGCATCGACGTTGGCAATGGATCATCGTAGAGGGAGTACAGCCTGAAGAGTATCATCAGGGTCGCGGCTGGATTATTCCTCTCGACCACGGACATCTTTACCTGATTACATCTATCAAATTACATAGACAGCGTGTGCCCTTCCCAAACCGGTATACTTTGGAAAAGTCTGTGGGTGTTAGGGAGAAACCTGTGAACAAGCGGCTTATTGGACCTCGCGAGAAGAAATAAAGGCAACAAGTAGTCGTAGAAGTTCTCGGTATCGCAGGAAAGGATGAGAAGCATTTTTTACGGGTAAACGTGCGTCATGCACATATGTAAGCAGGCAGTGCGAAACAAAAAATGACACGAGGAATAGAACGGCGGGGAAGATGCAAAGAGGGGGCGCTCTGGTCGACTTATCACACTTTATGGCAACCGAATGGCCATAGATCGTCTCAACCAACAGAATCTCTTACCTGCCAGTTTTAGCTAACGGACTACGACTACGAAAATCGGTAACTGAGGCATCTTGCCGCGCCAGCAGATTCCTCTCAGTCGGGACTTCCTCGCCCATTGTCGTTTTTGCTTTTACATCCTGAAATTGAATCCCTTGCCGGCATAAAAAATATCTAGCCTTGATTCTCGGCGGTCGAACATGTTTCAACGAATCGGACAAAAGGCTGCCGTTGGTGTTTGTAGACGTCGTTGTTGCCACGTCCAGCGACCTGCCCAGGATTCTCTAAACGAGAGGTGTTGTCTTGATTGTAAGTGCAAGGCGAATCTAATCAACAGCCGGGGATAAATTTCCGCTGACGTAAACGGAGGATAGTAGCTGGTTGAGATTTCTAGAAGATATTAACAAAAGGGCTATTGATCTTCAATAGGAATCTGTGGGAAGAGAGAGGAGAACACCTCCCCCGGTAAAGGAAAGGCTCGGATTACTCCGATCGGATATTAGCCTACGGAATTTAGATAAACAGATGAATCAGAAGAGAATAGATTAATATAATAACTAAAATGCGACCAATTTCCACAGGGTAGCACTTTAGTTTTCCAATTATAAAAAAGTATAGCCGACGGAAGTTGTTGCGGTAACAGATAATAATAGGCTGGGGCCGGTTATATACCGAAGACCTGGATTAGGGAGACGGAACATCATCATTTCCGACTCAACTTGACGTCGGCACAATATGAAGAAATTTGGTACGGGTCGATAAGCAAAAGGAGACTGTTATCAAAAGCGGATCATCTTCGGCTTTTCAGGCGCCAACGGCCCAAACTATAAGTGGATCTTCAGTCGATCGACACATCAAAGAAATAATGTTTTTCTTTAACGAAAGAAAACCCGTACAATTATGGAATTTGGAGGAAAATGGTAGAAAATGACGGCCTTGGTCCCTAGAGAATATGACGAGTTGAAGTGTAAAACGACAAAGAGATAACAATTTGGGAAACATTAATAAATTGCGACTTCTCCGGTTTCTGGGCTGAAATAAATTATTCGAGACTGAGAGGAGGAGGAATTAAAAGGCAATGGAAAGATGTACTGTGTCGCGGCAGGGGCGGGGTGGATACAAAATGATGATGAGGGAGAGCTGAGAAGGATAAATGATAAGAAGAAACTGACCTGATTGCGGGCACCGAGAGTCCGGTGGATCAAGCATGATCTATGCTCCGCTGGCTTATTGACCATCGGCGGAGACACATCAGACGAGGAGGTCCTAAAGATATGAATGAAGAAAAAGAAAGAGAGCGACGGCAATAGAGACATTTCTCTTGGGAAATAAGATGAAGACTCAAGGAGCATATCTGTCAAGACAGATGCACCACCAGCACCAATACCAGCAGAAGAATCATTTCTACAATCGCCGTTACTGATAATTTGTGATAATTCTTCTCTTGTTCGTTGCTCCCTTATTTTCTTTCTACCCGCCCAATTCTTTTATTTTTGAATTGTTGCCTACGTATTTCACGTACACAATTTTCTCATTTACGACGCCTGTCGTCCCTTGTTCAGTTTTGTTGTTGTTTGGTTCGCGGAGAGTTTAGTTTTGTTGTATTTGCTCTCGTTTGGAGCTAATTGTTGTTGTATATCTGTGTGATATATCCTTTTGCCTTTGTTTTTGGTAAAATTTCTTGTTAGATAAAAGTGAGTAAAATAAATTAGAATTTTAATACAAGTTCTTTAATTTTTTGCTTGCTGTCTAAAGATAGGGATTTGACTGAATTTACGAGTGAAGCGTCATCGTAATTCATCATTTCCGCTATCTAAAAAAAAAAGACAAAGGACTCATCAAATTAACCAATACGGGATTTGTTTGAGTGCCCACGTCTTATTTGGGGGCCGAATCTAAAATTAGACCATTTTTTCCAAATCGTAAGGGAAGGAAAGTGTGTTTAAAAGCCCAAGAGTAGTAACGTTCAACGGCTGCTCATTTAGTTTCTGGTTATCCGAATTGGTGAAGCTTTACCTTGTAGGAGACCTGAGACTTCAATTATCACTGTAACTCGTAAGGCAGTGTGTCTAGTAGCTATTACAACAACCGTTTAGGAATTGTAAGAAGTTACGAAGAAACGGAACGGTCGGAAAAACCTACTATTCGTCGTATCCGTGACTAATATCCAAATAACAAGTGTAATTACAGGAAGTGTGAACTAGTTGAGCTGAGAAAGCAAGATGACAAGTGAAATCAACGATGTACCCATTTCGGGAGTTTCCATTGGTGATCCCAACCAAATTAGTAATCCGAATAGTGAGGTTAGTAGTTATTCGGCGTGTGAAAGTAGAGATAAAATATGCGCAATGATCACCGCGTATACTGAAACAATAGAAGGAGTGATATCGGAACATCTCCCCGTCGAAATTGATCGAGATGTAACTTTACAATCATTTCGGAATGTAACGGCAGCTCTAAAAGCAGAGATGACCGAATTGCTTAATTTTGCACTTGTAGACGAGAAAATTTATAGTGTATTGAAACATCACAATATGCTGGAAGAAAAACGGTTGCTCCAAAATTTACAGTACGCGCAACAACTTCATAACGCGTATTTACAGCTAAAAAAAGCCACGGAAGCTACTAGTTTTGCAAACGCCCAAAATATCATCACGAGTTCCTTTAAAACTATACAGGAAATTTGCCAAACATTAAATACAAATACAGCGAGCTGGCACCTAAAAATAAATGAAATTCTGGCCATAAATCGGGAATTGCAAATGCAAAACCATGATCTAAGAGAAAAAATCACTCTTTTACAGGCAGAGATCATCCCAGTCGGAGAGCAAGGAGAGAACGGTGATCCAGGTGGGTATGGTGACATCACCTTCACCCAGTTGGATGATAATGCTATAGCCAATGCTTTCCAGGAACGCCAGCTTCAGGAACCGTCTCGAGAGACCAAAAACTATACGATGAAATGTACAACAACTCAAATCAGCGGTGAGTATTTTCAACCAGCGGGAAGCCGGACGACAATAGTGTCGAACGATCCAGCAAATTTGCTAAGTAAAGCACAAATACTGCCAAAAATACTCCCCTTCACTGGGCAAAACGGTAGACATATAGATGATTTTATGGTAGAGTTCAATGGAAAATATTCACCGGTAGTTTTCACAGAAGCTGAGAGACGCAATCTTTTTGTTGGGCTCCTCCGCGACACGGCTCACCGGACATTCCGATCTTTGGATAGTCGCGAACAACGGGGTAGTGTAGAATTAATAGCTGGTTGTCTTCGTAAACTGTTAGCCAGAGATGACCAGGTGAATGGTCATGCTGCCCAATTAGAACTGGATAATTTGATCCTTCTTCCCGATCAGCTCGTTGAATTTTGTGACAAACTAGAATCCTTGACAAAGCAGATCTTCCCCTCGATGTCAGGCGCCGAATTAAGTTATTGGAGAGCTTCTCAGTTGTATAAACGTATCACACATTGGAATAACGCGGTAGAGGCTCTGAATATTTTGGAAACCACACCCCGTGCAAATGTCTACGACGCGATGCGGAAATTCGTCTTCCAGGTCGACCGAACCCGACAATATCGCAAGGCTTTTCAATTGGCGTTCAAAAATGGTGGAACACATAAAAAATCGAATAATTCTGGGGGAAATATTTTGGCCCAACAAGGAAATAGCGGTAAAAATGAGACCCAACAAGGGAACAACTTGAAAGCACAACAAGTGGTAAAATGTTATGAATGTGGTCGAGAAGGTCATTATAAGAGAGATTGCCCTCGACTTTCGGGAAATCAGAATCAAGGCGGGTCGTCGAACAGCGGTGTCCGTAGTAATTCCGATAATAAACATTCTAATATCCAGCAAAATCAGTTGTATAATAATAACTTGGGTCAATCGAACAATAGGTACAACAATTCGCGAGGATCCCAGCAGAATCGCCCTCCGACGGTCCAAAATGTCGAGAACGGTCAGCAAAGTGCAACGTCGACGAGAAATAACTTCCACCCCGATGACCTAAAATTATTTAGTCTTTCTGGTGTGGACACGGCCGCTGAAGTGAATAGCTTGGTGTTTAACGATATGACGTATTTCGGAAGCAAATCACTTTTCGAAGTCAAAATAGGTGATCTGAGAGGAACAGCGCTAGTCGATTCGGGCGCACAGCCGTCGATTTTGTCCTTCTCGACGTATCGATACATTATCAAGTCGATTCCACAACCACACAGATTTTTGAAGTTATTAGATCCGTTGCCAGGAGCTCCGATCGAAATTACGAACGCATCAGGAGTAGTAATGCCGGTAAAGGCACAAGTGTTGATTAAATTAAAGTTAGTGGCGAGCCAAAAGGAGGCTCAGGTCGTTTTTCATATAACAAATGATCCGGAAGATGCCCCTGTCAAAGATTTGTTATTAGGGACAAACGCTTTCGCAGCTCTAGGGATAAAACTCACGTTTGAGACCCCACAGGCGAGTATTGTCGAGAATTCTTCAAAGGGAGAAGTCAATTCTCAGGTTGTTCAAACGGACCAACATTTAGTTCAGGTAGAGAGAAGGATAGAACTATGGCCAAGCGAGGCCTTGTGGATACCATTGAAGATGGATAATTTTGAGTCATTCAAAGAAAGAGAAGCTTTGATAACAGCGGAAAAAGATGGGTTTGGTCGAGACGTATTCTCACAGGCCGTCTGTAAATTTGACGACAACGGGAAAAGTCGAATCCTGTTTAGTAACAATTCGAGTCAGAGAATGATTTTGAGGAAGGGACAAGTAATTGGGAAAGCTGTAGAGACACAAGGTGTCTACAGTATTTCGCCAGTCCAGTTGCCTCAGGTGATGGAATGTGTTGCCCAAGAGAAGGAGCAACAGTTCGAACCGTCTCCGTCGACTGAGCGAGGAGAACATTTGATCGAATTGGTAAAAGAACAGAGTGGGACAGAGGTTCCCGAGGAAATTGCTGATATTCTCAAAGATTTTAGTGAATACTTTGCAGTGGACGATTCAGAATTACGCCAGACGCAGTTGGTAGTCCATGACATCGAAACGGGTGACACAAAACCCATTCGACAAAAGTTGAGACCGGTACCAGTAGGAGTACGGCCACAATTTCGTGAAATATTGAAGTCATTATTGGAAAGGAAGGTCATCGAACCTAGTTGTAGTCCGTGGGCCAGTCCAATAGTTTTAGTCGTCAAGAAAGACGGGAGTCTGCGACTATGCATCGATTATAGAGAATTAAATAAGGTTATCCAGTTGGATGCATATCCGCTGCCATCGATAGAAGGAATTCTACAGTCATTGAGTGGTAAAAAGTTTTTCTCCACCCTTGATTTAGCATCGGGTTTTTGGCAAATTTCATTAGCAGATTCGGCGAAACCAAAAACCGCGTTTCTGACTACTGAAGGTCTATTTCAATTTAGGGTTTTGCCCTTTGGTCTTTCAACTTCCCCTGCATCTTTCCAAAGATTGATGCACAAAGTTTTAGCACCGTTGATGACGGAACACAGAGAAGTCCATGTATATGTCGACGACTTGTTGGTCGCCACAGAAACGAAAGAACGTCATTTTGAAGTCCTCCGGAAAGTCATGGAAGCTTTAGCTCACGCAAATCTAGCAGTAAAGTTGACAAAGTGTTTATTTTTGAGGCATTCGGTGCCATATCTTGGTCATTTGATAGATGGCGATGGAATTCATACAGATCCACAGAAAGTAGAGACAATTCGGAATGCCTTGCCACCGAAAAATGTCAAGGAATTGAGATCGTTTTTGGGACTTGCCTCATACTACAGAAAATTCGTCCTCAAGTTTGCGTCGATTGCCAGTCCTCTTTTCGGCCTGACAAAACAAAGCGAAAAATTTGAATGGAGTGAAAATTGCCAGAGAGCTTTCGACAAATTAAAGGATGTACTCTGCTCAGCGCCTGTCCTTTCTCAACCGGACATTGCCGGAGCCATTGACGGAAGCAATCCGTTCATTATCTACACTGATGCTGCTAATACAGGAGTCGGTGCAGTTCTTAGTCAAAGAGGACAAGACCAAATGCTCCATCCTCTCTGGTTTGCCTCCAAATCTCTGACGAAAGCCGAGTCGAAATACCATGTTACTGATCTCGAAGCATTAGGAGTCGTCTTCGCTTTGAAAAAGTTCCAATCCTTGATTTATAACATGCCAGGAACTGTCGTCCGAACAGATCATCTTCCGCTTCTCTGTCTATTTAAAAAGGCCATCTCGGCTAGAATGATCCGCTGGAGTTTGCTAATTCAGCATTTCCATGTCAAGATTGAATACGTGAAAGGCCATGCGAATGTCGTCGCAGACGCTCTCAGTCGAGGACTCGTTCCGCCCGACCCAGATGGCAACGAGCACAATGTTTGTGAGGATCTTGCGTCCAAAGTTGTAGGAGCTGTCCAGGTTGACAATGAATGGTTAAAAGAGCTGGAGAAGGATGCAATATACTCCCCTCTTATTGATTGGTTGAAGAAATTGCAGCCGCCAGAAGGAAAGTCACTCGACTCCCTGGAAAAGGCGAATAATCCTAGAGATTGCCCGATAATAAACTTATATGATGGGCATAGGAAATTGTTACCGCATGAATTTGTAGTCGAAGACGGTTATTTATGGATGATATTGGATACAGAACGACCAAGACGAGTCGTCCCTTGTTCTCGACGTCGACAAATTTTCGACGAGTCACATGAAGGAGTATTTGCCGGACATTTTAATCCGAAAAAGATTTTGAAACTGTTAAAGCATAATTTTTACTGGGAGTCAATGAGTAAAGACGTCCATGTATGGCATAAAAGTTGTGTCAAATGTTTTATATCGAACGTGCAAGACACATTAGTTCCGCCGTTGAAGCCTATAGTGTCGTCGAAACCTTTTGAAATTGTAGGAGTTGATCTGATGGAATTAGGTTTATCCGTAAATGGAAATAAATACGTGTTGATATTGATTGACCACTTCAGCAAATGGGTAGGAGGTTATCCGATCCCTGACAA
The DNA here is from genome assembly GCA_964036215.1 of Oscheius sp. DF5033. NCBI lineage: Eukaryota > Metazoa > Nematoda > Chromadorea > Rhabditida > Rhabditidae > Oscheius > Oscheius sp. DF5033. The sequence goes on along the minus strand of CAXIWN010000013.1, from coordinate 4,692,186 downwards.
GTCGGCAGAGACGGTTGCCAAGACCATCGCCACGAGATGGCTCGCCGAGGGTCGATGGCCACAATCATTTCTATCTGATCAAGGTCCAGAATTTTTAAATAGCACGTTGGATTCCCTTCGAGATATTACTAAAATAGAATGGAAAGTAACGAAAGGTTATTTACCACGTGAGAATGGTGTCACAGAAAGGTTTAATCGAACTTTACAGCGAAGTCTGAGGAAACTTTTGACCCAGCCAGCTGATTGGGATGTTGTCCTTCCGTTCGTTATCCACGCTTACAATTGTAGTGCACATGAATCCACGGGAGATTCTCCTTATTTCTTGTTGCATGGGATAGATCCGACGACACCGTTTTTAGAGACGCCGCCCGTCCGGCCACGTCATCTGCTAGTCGATTACAGCGAATACAAGGAATCATTGGTCGACGCCATCACGGAGGCGCATGAGATTGCCCGTGCTAGAAATGCTCGTGAAATGGAACGATGCAAATTGTATTATGATCGACGATATAAAACAGACGAGAAAAGATATCCTCGACCAGGCGACAGAGTTTTTCTTCGCCTTCCGCCATCGAAAGTGAACTCTCGACACCCGAAGTTGGTGTACAATATAAAAGGCCCCTACCGAGTGATCGAAGTGTCGGATAACTCGGCATTGATAACATTAATTGATTCAAAAGATGAACCACTTAGAGTACAGTTTGATGCACTAATTATTGTCCCTCCCGGGTTGGAAACATCTGAAATAAATCCAAACAGGAAGCGGAAAGCGGTGCCACGCACTCTTCCTCGGTCGACAAAAACTATTGTCGCCAATTGTAATACGGTTATTTGCAGGAATCATATGGTGAAGGTCTTGAATTCTACAGCTGCCCACCCAGCCTTCGTGTGTACCGGTACAGAAATAAATGGGAAAACGGCCCTTTGCCCAATCAGCCAAGTCACTGTACAAGATTTGACAACATTCTTCAAATACGACTTGCCTGATGGAATAGGAAATCGCGGAATCCAGAATGTAAGCCAGGCAGCTCGATGCCTCGCCATTCTCGAAGATAATTCAATTCACTTCAATGAAAAAGCTTCCGTGATCACGTCGACAATGGCAAGGCCAATTCCGGATGCAACATGGGCACGTGCCTTCCACTTTGGCCGGAAGCATTGCCGCCATATTGATGTCTTCCTTCAAGTGCATGCAAACTCTGTGTTGGAGATTACACCGTCCTTGAATTATTTGACCAATGATGTGCTCAATGCCGCATGTAAGATGAGCGAAAAACCACCGAAGCACAATTTTGCTGGCATGGATTTAATTGTTTTCCCGGACATGAAGCTCTACAGCAATTGTACCAGTATCCAGATGACGTTTGCTGTTGCTGCTAACTATACACGTTCCCTCCGAGCCGTTACTGGACTTATGAATGTGCAAGAATATCGAACAATCGTAGTGGTCTTACCTCCGAAGCTAGAAGAAGATGATCTGGGAGAAGCACTTTGGTATCTTCACAAGTGTGCGGAGATCAACAAATGCTTAGTCGTCATTACACCAGGTGTTGTCGCACGAAGCATAAAAGAATGGGCCGAGCAGACAAATGAAATTATGGAAGCGGTACTGGCATATGGAGAAAGATGTCGACTTGGAACAGAACCCCGCCACTTGTTTATGAATCACAACCCAAGAGGACCACTTGAATTTGGAGCCAGTTGGACTGCACTGGGAATCCAATTGAACAAGCTGACGGACGGAGGAAGCCTCTCTATCAAGCAATTGACCGAGTTTATCTACTTGCTGAAAGAGGAACTAAGACAACATTCTATTCGCAATGGTCTTGACGTGCTCCGAGAATCCAAGAAGACGCCTGTTGCAGTTCTTCCCGTCGACCGAGCTCACCGCCGTGACCATTCTTCTATGCCGAACTCCCGATACGACCCCTACCCTCGCCGGGGCTCGGCTCCGCGGGGGAGGGGGATGTCAAGACAGATGCACCACCAGCACCAATACCAGCAGAAGAATCATTTCTACAATCGCCGTTACTGATAATTTGTGATAATTCTTCTCTTGTTCGTTGCTCCCTTATTTTCTTTCTACCCGCCCAATTCTTTTATTTTTGAATTGTTGCCTACGTATTTCACGTACACAATTTTCTCATTTACGACGCCTGTCGTCCCTTGTTCAGTTTTGTTGTTGTTTGGTTCGCGGAGAGTTTAGTTTTGTTGTATTTGCTCTCGTTTGGAGCTAATTGTTGTTGTATATCTGTGTGATATATCCTTTTGCCTTTGTTTTTGGTAAAATTTCTTGTTAGATAAAAGTGAGTAAAATAAATTAGAATTTTAATACAAGTTCTTTAATTTTTTGCTTGCTGTCTAAAGATAGGGATTTGACTGAATTTACGAGTGAAGCGTCATCGTAATTCATCATTTCCGCTATCTAAAAAAAAAGACAAAGGACTCATCAAATTAACCAATACGGGATTTGTTTGAGTGCCCACGTCTTATTTATCGACAGACTACTAATGACCAGCTGGGACATCTTTTTGGTGTCACAAGATACAAGGTCATATGAGCAAACGAGTCTTTATTTGGTCGGAGCTATCCTGAAAAGGGCGAGTCAGGCGGAGATGAAAATGGTGGGAGGAGCTGTAATTTGACCTGACTCATCAGAAATCTGAGTGTTCGCGGGTGGGAAACAAGGATAGAATAAGTTTGAAAAAAGGTTAATCCTTGGTGGTCTTTTTGGGCGGGAAGAATTCTGTTTTTCATGAGTATAGTTAGCGCAGAGGAGAATCAATACGAAGCTGCCAAGCCTGGGCAACAACCACGACGACGACGACAAAGACGAATTCCGATTCTTTTCCTTTTTAGTTTTTTTTCTATTTTTTTGGTTCTCCTTTGATCAAAATAAACCTCTAATCAATAATATCACAGCTTCATCAGTGTTGCATTTGAGATCCATCATAAGTGAAAATATAACAAAGACTAGTAGATAAAGAGGGCCACAGCAGAAAATATAAGGAAAGATAGAATGAAAGAGAGCGACGTGGAGGAAGAGAGGAAATCACTTCTTTCTATTCGGGATACTCGCGACACGGTACGACAGCCATACCAGAATTGGTCAAGAGGCATCGGATAGCCTTTTGACACAGTCAGGCGAAAGTCGGAAGTGTTCATCCGATAGACTTCATTCTCAACCAAAAAATGTAATTCTGAATTATTCTTCGATCCATCTAACCGACAAGTTACCGTCGTCTTTGGAGAAAGCTGCCTGTGACCGAAGGGGGACATGAATCCAATTCCTTTTAATTGGTCGAGGATAGCTTGAGTCGACTTTCATTTCTTCTAAATTCAGCCGCCAATATTCATGTTCACCCCAAACGTAGACAGCAGCCGACGGTCTGAAAATGAGCATCTTGAAGCAATAGAGACATACACAAACTTAAAATAATGCCAGTTGTAAGCAAGCCGGACAGCGGTCATCTCTGGCGGGAGGCCGAGATCCGTTAGCGACAGCGGGGCATGTTTCAACTGGAGGTAACGGCCGCCAACTGTGAAGACATAAACAACTTGACCTGAAATGCACGCAGTGAATAAAAAAAATGATTGCTTGCCTGAAAAGAGCCATAAATTCCCATGAATATTGGCAGCTGCATCGACCGATGAGTTCACTTGAGGCAAAATATCGGAGATCTTTTCCGGCTGAAGTAAAATGTTTCCTTCACTTGATATACGCCACATCCATTCGTCCTGAACCATTTGGTTTCCATAGAGGGAAATGTTACTTTAAAAACAATATATTCTCCTCGAATAGTTCCGACAGCATCGGGTGATGCGTGGCAGGGATCAGGTCGAGGGGTGACTGCCGGTCGAGTTGTTGTGGGAGGATGGGCTGCTGGTGGAAGCTTGTGCTCATGTCGTTGCCCATCTGAATCTAAACTCGTCAATTCTACCAGTTTCACTTACTGTAAAGTTGATTTAGATACCAAATGTCCTTGGTGGTGATGACTCCTTTCCGGTGTAGTTCTCTGGGATTCATAACGCTGGCCGTATCATCATTGTGGGGTAGACCGAGGACGTGGCCGAGTTCGTGGGTAGCTACCGAAAGCAGTGAAATTTCTTTAATACTAGCGCCTTGCTGTTTCTTGCATGCTATTTTACCTCGATAATTACTGATTTCTATTTCAGAAAATCTATAAACATCATTGAAATGTAAACCACCATGAGGAGGAGGAAAAGCGTGAGCCAGAGTTGCCTCCCTGAAGGCATGGGTGCAGTTGTGCTGTCCTCTCTGATATTTGTTATAGTTTTCTCTCCTGTGTCTTACCCCAAAATTGATCCTAATATCTGGAGAAGAAGATCTCTCGAAACGGAAATGGGATACTTTCTGCCATTCATCAATTGCCCTGGCTATAATCCTCTCCACAGTTCCTGGTGCCAGATGTTGTGTCCAACTGGTCACCCTAGAAAAGTTTGGATATTCTCGAGTCAATCGATTTCGGCCCAAAGGATTCTTTCCTGAGACGAATGGCCACAGCTGGTCGGCCAGCTGCGTAGTCGGGCTTGTTGTAATCGAACGGGCCGGCACAAAGAAAGTCAAAAAGAAGGACCTACACTTCCACCACTTTGTTTCCAGAAAAGTAGCAATTCGTTTTTTGCACTATTATTTTCTTCTCAGGAAAACGCTGTGAAAGTTGTTGTTATCGTGACCTTTTCTGAGTACAAATCCGATCTTGTACTCTTTTTTTGTACTTTGTGCGGTCTACGCTTTCTGCATCCGTTTAGTTTGTCTGTCGTTTTCTCAAAAGGAAAAGAGTTTACACGAGTCCAAATCCTTTGGCATCTGTCCAAGAACTTGGCCCCCTCCTCCCCGACCCCGCCCCTGGAAACACTCCTCTGGCTGGTCATTTGTCTGGTCTACATCCTCCCTACAGTCCCCCTGCTCCCTCTACTCCCTCAGGCGGTTGTCTGATGCGCTTGACGAACATCACAACCTCCTTGAAGGAGTCGAGGTCACGGGGGTTAGTCTCCCTTCGACTTACGCGTATCCCAGTCGATGCTTTGACCATCTTGGAGCTTGTCTCTTCCTCCTTCCAATCCTATACACTCTGTGCTACATTTGTCTAGCAAGCACTGACCCTGGTTTCTCCACATCTGCAAGGGAACATCTCGGCTCTTTCATCGCGTTTGCCGTGTGCCGATTCATATGTCCAGTTTGTTCCAATCCGTAGATTTTCTAAGCAGACTATTTCACTAGAAGGAGAGAGAAAGGACCTGGAATAGTTTGAGGGCGCTGGAATATCCATCGGAGCCGACTTGAGCATTGGTATCTTTTGTAATGTAGCCGTATTCTTTGAGGAAGCCAATCTACAACAGATTATGTATGAGTTGACCCGGATGGAAGGACGGCTGGTGACCATACGGGCGGACGGCTGTTGGTGTGCGAACTGACCTCATCAAAGGCTGATGACAAGGGAAAAAGAAGACACAGGAGCCACATCTGGAGGACACTTCAGGCTAGCACATCTAATTGCAATATTTATTTCGATAATAAAAATAAATTTAGAATGAACCTCTTTTCAAAGAAAAGTTGATTATCATGTGTGCTCTTTGAATTGGAGGCAACCCCGGCTGCCCGGCATTGTATATTTTCTAATTACCTACAATCCAAAATAGACCAGGAGGCAGAGTCTTGTGACGTATGCTATATCAACTTCGTGATTATGAGATATCAAATGGTAAAATATAAGGGCCGCATGTCAACGCGCATGGATAACTTGAAAAGGTTTAAGAGGAAATGAAAAGGAGAGAACGGAGAGCTGCAGATGCTAGCGACTTGGAGGAATGAAAAAAGACGGCCATAGGAGCTGGCCACTTTTCCTGACCAGCACCGAGCGATTGATAAATGATTGGAAGGAAAAAACAAGTGTAACCGGCGTAGGAAGGTCCTACAATGAGCCGACGCGGGAGATGGAACACAGGTGTTTTAAATTGCCGCACAGAAGACATTCTGATAAAAAAAGTATTATGGCGAAGAAGACTGGGTGTCCTGGGAATTGATGATTAGAGGGGTAGACGGAGACCGGTGATTCATAGCCGGAAATGGAGACTATCTATTTATTAGAACAGAGATGCTGTGTCACCTAAAGTTGGCCTTGGACAAAAAAGCAACCGATGCAAACTGAAGACCGTAAACTAGCGATTGGTCACGTCGCATTAGATCCGAACGAGACTCGAGAAATCGAGTAGTACGAAGCTGAGGAAAGGATTATGAGTAATGGTCAGCTGTCCGAAACAAATGCCGCCGGGTGAAAACGTCTGCTCTCTTCGTATGGGATGGAGAAATGAACTGCATTGCGAAAGATGAAAAAAAGAGGCGATGGATGGCCAATAAAAGGCCAAAACATGAAAGCGAACGGCTATTTTGTACACACGCGGCAGCATTTTATTAAAAGACCATATAAGAAATTTATTCCCGTTAATGACCGTTATATTATGTTCGATGAAAGACGCTGTATAGTCTGCCTTTTCGGAAAGTTCCTAAGTTAATCATCTCAATAGTTCGAGACAAGTTTCGAAGGTAGAAATCTGCCATTTTTAATGGCTGAAAAGATTCTCGGCCTTTCCATTGATCGTCGTCTCTCCTTGACCAGCGATGTCTGCGAGTTTCTCAGAGTAGCCGAAGAGTTTTTGGAAATCCGCGAATCCGCTGATTGAGCCCTTTCTGAACCTGATCCTTTTTCTGGCCTACCCTAGTCGACTCTTACCTCTCAAAGTTCCTCCGCTCCCTTCGTATGATCCGCTTCCATTTTTCTCTATCGAATTGCCTCGTACATTCGTTCTGGCCGATTCCCAGTCCGTGTCGCTGCACTCTGCCTGGGCTATAGGGGCTGTTCTCTCTTGTGGCTTCACTGGCGTGGGCATGACAACAGCTTTAGTCACCAGAGGTCTCTCGATCTGAATCAATTACAGCCATCCAGTCTTGTCGCTTACTGATCTCATCCCTTTGTCATGTTGTATCCGTCTAACGTTTGTCTTCTTAGCCACTATCATATCATATAATTTGTTCCTATAGTCATCCACTCCCAATTGAATGTGATCGGGCAAAGGAAGTGTCACCTAGGGAGCCCGTCTTACACAGAACTCAAAATGGATGACTCACATCATAAGGAAGTTCCGGCTCGTCGGCTGGATTATGAAATTGTATAACATAAGGATGCACAAGGCACTGTTCCACGGTTAGCCTCTTATGTGGGGCAAACAAAAGTAATCTATAAAAGGAATAAGAGTAGACCCGGAATATACCCACCTTTGTACCATGTCAATAGCATGAGGATTACTTGTCGCTATCATGGCTTCTAATGGTTTTCTTGGCCTTTGAGGCATTTTCTCCAATACAGAACCCGCATAATGACTACCTGAATTATTTGCATTCTCAGTTGCCCCTTTTGCCGTACCTATACTGTCTATATCCGTTTTTGAAGGTCTAGCGATTGTATTCATTATTTTCTCTATTTGGTTTATAGTCGACGTTCCCGGAAACAAAGCACGCCCTAAACGGACATGTCGCCGACAAGAGTCTCACAAACCTAAGATCATCTCAGCCAGGATACATCCCAAGCTCCACATGTCAACCCCTTTCGTGTACCTTTTGGCCGCTAACAAAATCTCTGGACTACGGTACCATCTGGTAGCCACGTATTCTGTCAAATCTGGCATATTCTGCCCTTCGGGATAGTCTTCTAGCTGAAGAGACAAGTAATAATGTAAATATAAATGGCTCACGGATGATAATGACCTAGCCAGTCCGAAATCAGCCAGCTTCACTCGACAGTCAGCATCAAGCAAAACATTTGACGGTTTTAGATCCCTAAAAAATAAATCCGATTCAGAGAAGGATTACCTGTGCAGAACATTGCCACTGTGAAGGAAGCGGATGGCTCGGAATAACTGGCACATTATGTATTGTTTGTGGATGTCTTTGAGGATGGTCATCTTTTTAATAACATTGTGCAAATCAGCTTCCATGTATTCGAAGACCAGATAGATGTCTCTGAAAATTTCTTTTGCCCGGCTGCACTCGGCACTCTTTTAATGGAAAATAACCCAACTGGAAACAAGTCCCCTCTTCCCCAAATGAACTAACTTGTCGTTTTCGGCCCTGATGATATTGTACAGTTTAATAATATTTGGATGACGTCCAAATTCTTGTAAGAACATGACCTCTCGGAATGTCCTCTGAGAATCAGTTGCATTTCGGAAAGCGTCGAATATCTAGACAGTTGGTTGGATAAGAAGATAGAGAGGACAAACCTTTTTGAGGGCGACAATCTCTTTGTTCCTTCTGTCGACCGCCTTCCAGACAATCCCATAGGCGCCTTTTCCCAGTCGTTTCTGTATATCATAGCGTTCCTTCACATGTTGTTCCACTTCTTCCGTTGTCATTCCATTAGTCATACCACTATCAAAAAGGAAAAATGATGTAGGAATAAGATCAAAGTGAGGAGAGAGAGCAATCCGAGGATATCAGGGATGAGGAGGCAGGGGATTTGGGCAGACTGATCCTGCCATCAGGAGAGTGCCATCTGTCTAATTGAAACATGAAATAAGACAAGGAGGGCAACGAAGAGATTGGAAGAAGTACACTTGGATACAAAAGGTCATGGGTTAAGACCAACCGGAATCGGACGAGAATCGATGAGCTGAGGTGCGTGCTGAACTAGCGGGAGCCATGGCGACGAACGGGGGGACACCGCCCAGACATTCTGCTAGGATTTTGTCTGTTTAACTGATAGATTACCAAAAGGAGATCAGAAGTCATCAGAAGACAATGGATAGCCAAAACAAATGGCTCACGTGGGTAGAGATAACAACAAGAGAATAGTTTTTGGACGAAACTCTCCATGCGTGAAATCGACGATGTCAGCAAGGAAAAAGAGACATAATGTTGCGTGAAATGGGCACAGAATACGCCCCTCTTTTGGGGCGGGAGAGGAAGTGCAACAACTTTTTGTATCCGACACTTAGGCAGATGGACTGATCAGGACAAGTGGCGAAACCAAAAAGGTGAATAAAAAAGGGCACTACGGCGAATGAAACGCTCAAAAATGCAGAGGGTTCCGTCAAAAAGTCGCATGTTGTTTGCAGGAGGAAGAGGGAATCCAAGCGGGCCAGCCAGCCAGGTAAGGGCCCCTCGAATCGATTCGCAATTATAATATTACGGGCTAACTGTGAACACCTGGCCGAGAGATTCCCAAGAGAGCTGACAGCCGGAAGAGTCTCGTTTTTCTGGTCAAGAAGGCTGGCCCGAATTTGTCAGCCGGGTGTCAGGATGGAATAATTGGTAGAAGCCCGTCAAGTGAAGTGAAGCCTATAATGGAGTCTTTTGTGTAGGGGACACCCGTGAAATTCGACACGGCTGGGTTGAGTTGAGGGAGCATCATTCACCTTGCTCCCACCTGTCCCGGAATGGTTAATTATTCAAAGGAGGACAGAATGTTCATTGATACAATTAGCTGGATTGCCAGAATATCAAGTGATTGACGGCGTCCGTTAACGGATCCTGGTTGGCGCCATTCTCATCTAGCCCCTCTCCACAGCTGACAACCAGCAACTGAAACATTTATTGTGTGTAGGAGGACCGACTGCCCTCACCTGTGAATTCTGTTGAATGGGCACGTTCAGCGACATCCTTTTCATCTTCCTGGTCAATGCCACGTTAATTGGTAACAGCACCCGACATGGACCGCTGTGCCCCATATCGTAGACTGTAACTTGTATTCATTGAAATAACTCGAAAGTCCTTACTGGTGAGGGTGGGATTTGGTTGGCATTTTGCCGAATGAATGGGTGTGGAAAGAACAAACCCGGCGGATGTTCCTATCCACAGATGAGAGCGGGCTGCCGTAAGGAAAGAAACTCTCAGACAGCCCATTTTATGTTCTCGGAGAATGTCCTCTCGACCTGAAATGAAGAAAGTAAATTTTAATGAAAGACGCCGTTCCATTTAACTGAGTCCTTACGACAGCAGCAATTCCAAAATGATTGAGGATCTGAAGAGAAAAGCCATCGAGAACATGGATTGTCGTAGAGCTGAAAAATATAAATTGCTCCAAAGCAAAAATCAAAGCGCACCGTTTTCCTGTCACGAATAAAGTCGCTCCGGCGTTGCACATAACTGTCAACCGATCATCTGGTGATACAATCGACGGCGAGGACTACAAATGTATCCACTTATTGGTATGTTCATTACCTGCCACTCGTCAATTTCTGTATCATAAGAGTGTACACAAGATCCGCAGGGGAGGATCAACTTTCTACCAACTTGACACATGAACGGGATGTGACCGGGGAGATCGTGCTCTACTTTTTGGGGTCTCTCCAAGTCCCACGTTCTCTCTATAAACAAATCATACCCTTCTCAATCCTCTCTTATTACCTGATTCTGATCTAAAGCGTAGGAGTTCGGCTTTTGAAGTGGTCGAAGTAGCAACATAGACATCTCCGCCACAATGGCAGATGGCTGTCACTGAATTGGGCAGCCTGGCGACGCGCTCCCTCTGTCTTGTACGGACCCGTTCAGTTGAATTCAATACATACACACTGAAACAGCTGTTATACCATCCACTGAATCCTTACTCTCCATCTTCGTTTCCTATCCAGACAGTCGTAATCCCAGAACTCGACGCGCCTGGCCTATAATCTTCTTCGCCCTCGTCTGTCGACGACCCGCTGCTGTTCAAATCCATCACGCTCTCATTTTTGCTCAAATGCTCCAGCGATTTTTGTGATCTTATCTTTCTCTTTTTATTTTTCCTGGAAATAATCATTGGCGAAATCTGCCCTGTCACTTACATTGGAGGAGGGACAGTACAAATTGCAGCAATTGATGAATTGCCTATTCCGGCACATGACTCGATCGACGGCTCGTTGCCATCGAGAGAGACGACAGCCACCTAAAAATCTTGTGATGTGCTTCTGTCAGCTGATGATCCTGTCCATGTCAAATACAAAACCTTTACAGCATTCTGATCGGCTTCAGTCCCGTTCCGCTCCCGTGTCCCGCCACTTTACAATCTTTCTCCCGTCTTCGGGTCCGACCAGACTGCTTACCTGTCCACTGAATTTATCACTAGCACATAACCATACGGCCGGAGAACTGTCCGTTCTTTTCCCGGGCACGACGGCAGCTGAAGAGAGCTAAAAAAAGGACTGTATTCAATAAAAAAGAATACCTGGAGACCGGGTCGAGTTTGATGGGCCAGAACACTTTTTAGTTTGCTGGGAGGGGCGCTCAACTGCTGGTTCACTGTAATTATCCGAATAAAAAAGATTCGGCCGCTCACTCAAGGCATTTTTGGTTTCTTTGAAAGCGTTTTCCCAGACTGCCCTCTTTTCAGCCGATGCAAATTCCAAAGGAATGGTCTCTATTCCATTTCTGAATATGATTACGTTTCTTAAATGAAATATTTACGCTGTGGCCACCGAGAGTTGGACATTGGTCAGATCCGGATTGCTGGTCAACTGTTCATTCAAAGATTTGTACTTCCGCGCGTTCTCTATTTCCATTTCCTCCAATATGGACGATAATTTCTGAACAACAACTGTTTTTTCTATGGCTGTTCTTATCAACATTGCTTCAGTCGAAACCCTTCCCCAAAAAATACTTCACCCGGTTCTTTTACCATCGACCTTTTTGTCTCGTTCTGTTAAACCGTAATCTCTGCTCATTTCCATGATATTTGCATGTTCTCTTTCTCGATTGTGTTTCCCCTTCCACTGCCGTCCTTTTCAGAATGTCCTCCAGCTACAACGTGGCCATGTCCGAAAAGGTCATTCCTGCCCGTGATCTCAGTCAAATGTTTCGTCTTTTAGATAGATCCACATGAGAACAGCAAAGGATTGCATTGGTTGATGGCCGTTGTCTTTGTCTTGGGAGACATGGTCGGGGGAGGAATGGTCGTGTTGAGCAGTGCTTTGGCAAATGCTGGTCAGCCAACCTCTTTGTATTAACTCATAATAATCCAGGGCTTGTTCCTGGTCTAGCGATGATGTTTACCTGTGGTGCAGTGACCACGTACACTGGGTACCAACTGTCGGAAATGTGGAGGATAATGCAAATCCGATGGCCCAAATATACAAAATTTTGTAGAAAGCCATATGGGGAGATGGCCTATCGAGCATGTGGGCCCGGAATGAGGTGACAATTCTTCTTATACTTTCTAATTTCATAGGACTTTCTTGTCGGTGCTGCTGATTTTGACACAATTTGGATTTGCCACTGTGTTACTTCTGCTGGCTGCTAAAAATGCTGCCATTTTGCTGAATTTCTTTTTTTCTGTCAAAGTTTCCTTCTGCTACCTTATTGTCATCGTTGGTCTCATCGTTTGGCCGGCGACGATGCTCAAAAGTCCTATGCATTTTTGGCAGATCGCTGTCTTCTCAGCTGCTTCCAGCTCAATTGCTGTCGTCCTTATAGTTTCGGGCGTTGTTCACGACGCGTCTGTCTGTGCCCAGGTTTTTCCGACTTATCGAAAATTACCCGTAGTTCAGCATGTCAACTATCCATCATTCGAGCCGCAAAAATTCTTCATGGCATTCGGAACGTTTAGTTTCGCCTTCGGTGGACATGCTGCTTTTCCGACGATACAACACGACATGCGCAAGCCGGCTCAGTTCAGTCGCAGTATATTCGTCTCCTTTTTCCGTATTTTCTTTCCCGCTCTATCGTAACTTCTATTTCAGTGATTATCCTCTACTATTCCATTGTTTCCGTTTCCGGTTTTTTGGTTTATGGCAACTCATTGAGTGACACGGTGATTCCCTCAATTCAGCTGCCGTGGGTACAACAGACAGTCAACACCATGATAGCCATCCATGTGGTTACAACTATCGTCATCGTATTTTCACCCATGACTCAACTCTTTGAGGATTTCTTTAAAATTCCCCATTCCTTTGGTTGGCAACGATTTGTAGTCCGTACAGCCATCTTCTGGTCGATAGTCTTCCTCGCTCTCAGTTTACCCAACTTCGGCCCTCTCATGGATCTCGTAAGTATCATTCCCCACATATCATCATAACAGATCGGTGCTTCCACCATGACTATTACTAGTGTAATTTTGCCTTCTCTGTTTTATTTGTTTATAACAGCCAGCGACAAAAAACGGGAAGAGAAGATAATCATGGGAGAACTCTCCGCCGAGAGCGACGACGTGGAGATGGCCACCTTTCGAGAGTGAGTCGGCCGACTTTTCTTCTAATAAAGAAACACTTTCAGTGTATTTTATTATACAAGTAAACCAGTGCTCGTAGCATCTCTTTTTTGCATCGGTCGGTGGCTCTTTTTCTCCCGTAATTTTTTCATTTCAGGATTCGGCTTATTGGGAGGAACAGTGGCGACGACAGCATCAGCCATGAAACTGGCCTCTTCTGAAGTGGCTGCACCTTGTTATGTGCAATATTTCCATGGTGGTAATAGTAATCTAGTTGCCCTTTTTAAATAGGATTCTAGGCCTGCCCTTCAACGATCTCAGCGCGGGTTCCATTCAATGTTGTGGTGCTTTCCACAATATTACAGTCAGTGGCATTTCCTCTTTCGGCTACTGTAATACAATTTTCGAATAAATTATGACAGATCAAAGGACATCCGTCTGTCATGGAACACGATCCTCCGAGAAAACGCGTCTCCTGGCACGTGGACTACACGCCGCTGTCTCTTCCTAACTATCTCAGTAGGGTCAGTGTGAAACCTGCGCAGTGGCCTTCTCGCCCTATCGTCCCATTCGTTGTTTCTTGATTCTTTCCTAGCTATTGATCCTGTCCGACTGTATTTTGAAAAGCTCTTCCGGTCAAAATATTATGATGACGCGGCTGGAACCGGCCATCGAGGGATCACGTGCGTCTATCCCCCAGGGGCAAGGTTATGATTATGACAATGAAACCAGCTGAGATCGTGCTCTGATCCATTGACGACATTATCAACAAAATTTGTGACATGAAGTTGGATTGAAATGTCTCTCCGATCCCGTCCTACCTATCGAGGTCGTTCACTTTTACACTGATTGATGGCTCGACTCAGACGCTGTTCATCTTCCTTTCCTTGTATCGCTTGCTTGTCCTGTGATCTTCGAATCTTGTCGAGAACGGGGTTACACAACCAACAAAGGTTACCGCCCCCATATGTTCTTTTTCTTCTTCTCCCGAACCATTGTCTCTCATTTTTAAAATTCCAGGAAATGACGAAGAAGACTGATAAAGTCGGAGACCCCGAGATGGCGTCGACAAACGAGACTTCAGTCAATGTCAATCAGAAGGGATACAGTTGGTATCTGGCTACAGTATTTTTGGTGGGAGATCTTGCCGGAGGAGGAATGATCGCTCTTCCAAATGCTGTCAACAGTGCAGGTATCTTTCCCGCTTTCTACGAGAGACGATAATTATTTAGGTATATTACCGGGTCTTCTTCTACTTGTAATGTGCGGGATAATCGAAGCATTTACGGCACATAAGCTAGCTGACAATTGGTGTATGATGCAGATTCGATGGCAGAAATATAGAAAGAATTGCCGGAAACCATGGGGTGAAATGGCCTACAGGGCAAGTGGACCGACAATGAGGTAAGAGGTTGCCATATCAAGAGCTCTTTCCAGGAAATTTGTCGCCGCAATGGTTTGTATAGCTCAGTTTGGCTTCGCTATTGTACTCCTCCTTTTGGCAGCTAAAAACGCCGCCATTCTCTTGAATTTTCTGTTCAATATCCAAGTAAGGTCTTTTCACTTCTGTAGATATTTCCAGATCAATTTCTGTTATTTAATTGGGATTGTCGGTTTTCTTGTATGGCCTATCACAATGTTGAAAAGCCCCATGCATTTTTGGTAGTTGTTTTTTTCTACTTGTTAGCCATTTATTCTAGGCAAGTAGCCGTCTTCTCAGCCATCTCCAGTTCTCTCGCTGCCATTCTGCTCGTCATAGGAATGTTACACGACAGAGCCGAATGCACGAAGGTCTTACAAGTTTCTCGTTGCATATTTTGTATCCGTTACAGAACATTGAATACGGCAGCTTCCAAATGAAACGATTTCTCTCGTCCTATGGCACGATGGTCTTCGCATTTGGAGGACATGGGGCATTTCCGACGATTCACCACGACATGCGCAAGCCAGCCCAATTTTCGAAATCCATTAACATCTGTTACAGTCGTGAGTTGTTTTGATAGTCGTCCTTTTGTCCTGTGGCTATAATTCAAACCAAAGCTTCTTACAGTCGTTAGTTTCTTCTACATTATGGTGACCGTCTTCGCCCATTTTACTTATGGTGATTCCGTCGGCGACTCGATCATTTCATCTATTCAGAGTCCTTGGATCCAACAGTCCGTAAGTATCTCCACTTGCCTCTATGAATTTCTTAGGTCAATGCAATGATCTCCGTCCACGTGGTCACCACTATTGGTAAGTTGTCCTCCTCAAGTGAACCTTCTCTTAGTGATTGCGCTCTCCCCGATGACCCAACAAATCGAGGAACTTCTCAAACTATCTCACAGTAAGTCGTCTTCTTCTCCTTTGTGACGAAAGGTATTCTAGAGTTTGGATGGCAGAGATTCCTAAACAGGAGTCTGATCTTCTGGACCTGTGTTTTCGCCGCCTTGAGTATGCCCAGCTTTGGCGTTGTCCTCGAATTTGTAAGAATATCATAAGCTTGAGCCGGAAGATGGCTGTTCCAGATTGGATCCTCCATTATGTCCTTGATTTGCTTGATCCTTCCCTGTGTCTTCTACTTGTATATATTTGCCTCAAAATTGAAAAGAGACGATCGGATTGTCAAGGGCGAAATCAATGCGGACAGTCCGGATGAGGACAGAGCCACGTGGCGGGAGTATGTTTGCCAGAAGAGGGAGAATTGACTTTTTTCAGTGTTCTCCGCTATACTCCAAAAAAAATTTTATTTGTTAACCTATTCTGCATAGCTTTTGGAGTAATCGGTGGCCTGATCACGACACTCTCGGCAGGATACACACTCTTCACGACGGATGTTGCCACGCCGTGCTACATCCAATACATCCGACAAGGTATTTCCAGTCGTTGTATATCCAATTCTCTGTGGTTTTTAGGTGGACTGTCCTTCTCCAATGGAAACGGTGGAATTAATTGTTGTGGCCGCTTTAATAATGTGACAGTTTCGGGTGTCTCGCCAGCTGGGTACTGTGTCGCCCCTCGGCTATAATAAACCGTTTTTTCTCTACCTTCAATTATGTCCCACAGAAAAATTGAGCTATTTCGGAAGACTTCGAATTCCTGGTCCGCCCTATGCCGCCCCAGCTCGATTCTTACGCAGGCGCTGTCTTAAACTGGCCTCTTTGTTAGCTCGAAGCAGATTTGACAGTTCTATGATCTTCTTGATGACTTTCTCATCTTCTTTGGCCGCCTCAATGGCTCCTTCTGTTTCTCTTAACTGGACCATCGTGTCTGTAATTTCTTTTTATATTTTCTCTGATTGATCAGCCTACCTTTGGCTATTTCCACGTCATCGAGGGATATTTTGATCAGCAGTTTGAAACGATTCGTATCCAAAAAATCAGGAGATTGCGTTCTGGAGGAGATACTTTGCCCCATAGTCGTCAACTTACATAAGTCGTCCATTCTTTGCGGGTACTTTCCTTTTGACGCTTGTCAGCACCAGCTGATCACTCAACATAAATACACATCTCAGTTTCTTGCCCTCTCTTCCCTTCATGGCTACCATGTCATAGCGTATGAGATTTCTTCCCGATGAGACTAGCTGTAATCGATTAGCATAAAAAAGTCAATGAGCAACAGACGTCGTCTAGCCCGTCGACAATAGCTTCGATCTCTCTCAGCCGCTGTTCCTGCTGTTCAGTGGCTTCTTTGTGCTGATTGATGCCAACGGCCAGGTTATGAATGTGTCTCTGGGCTCGGAGAAGACACTCATGATCGTAATGTTCTGCTGGCGTATGTTTCAGCAGTTGTTTTATCAATAACTCGTATCTAAAAGGTAGAATAGATGAAACGACTGCAAAGATTACCGAGGAATCCGTTGAATCGGAGATATGAGAAGCGAATCAAGATCCAGTTTGTTCCAATGATCTCGGCAACATCTCTATAAATTAAACATTTCGCTGTCCATTGACCGATTACGGTATAATATTTCTCGAAACTTGGCTTTGTCCTGGCCTGCGTGATGGCCTGTTTAGCGTATTTGAAGTTCTCAACGAAGGCTTCATAATTCTCGATGACCGATGGTTTAGAAAACTAAAATAAAAGTCGGATCGATCGAATATGGAGACTTGCGTGTCCGAGGAGAATGTCACCGACGGCAGAATCTTTATGCCAATTGTCAATTCTGGCATTCAACGCAGCGAGAAGTACCTGAACAGAAAAACACAAGTGTGCGAGTGGAAATGTGAAAGGATCAGTGCCAGTGATATGTGCAAGTGAATGCAAACTCGAGGTAGTGAAACAGAGGAGAATGTGGACAGTGCAAGTGAAAAAAAGCAGTGCCATGTGGCATTTACAACATGTCCAGATGTGTCAGACCTGATGATGAGCAAGTATTTCCGGAATGCGGTAGAATATTTTGTCAACAAGGCCAGCCTCAATGAGGGTACATTCCAAAGGAGCTCGTAGTGGTCTCATGTACTTCTGGATTGATTTTGAAAGAACAAAAAATGACGTCAAACCTTGACGAGAAAGTCCAACCCATCAACGAAAGATTTTTCAGTATCGAAGAGTTCTTTGGCAGCCAAATTTCTTGCACTGTAATTGGATGAAATTAAATGCAGAGGAAAATGACCTGTCGTGTCTTCTGAGCGACGCTCTAGATCTTTTCTTCCATAACTGAAATCAATTAATATAAAAAAGTCAATTGCCGACAGACGAGGATATCTGCCCCAAGCATTGGGCTGTCCCTTTCGACGCCACCCGTCTCGGCGCATAATGTATACGGTGACCAGGAGATGGTTGGCCCTTGATCGGGAGAAGTCGGTCGAGAACGGAAACTCTTCAATAATTTGGAAAACCGGCTGACACCCGCGATGCTCTCCGAGCCTTTCCTTTCGAGCATCCCATTTGACGCATATAATTCGTCGACTACTCCTCTCCTTCTGAATTTGCCGATATGATCACGCAGAAAAAAGCTAACCGAAGTCGAGGACTCTTTTCCTCATCCATACTCTCAGGAAAAGAGAGGTATCCCTCCGGGACGGACGTCTTCCGTGAAAGAGAGCTTCGCCTACTGCGATAGGATGATTCCGATGGAGTCAGAAAATGTTCGGATCTGTAGGAAAGATCGATTGTAAACAGCTATAGTTGCCTAATCGAAGGGATGAACTGCATGACGCCGCGTGGATGACCAAGACGTGTGGATATTCCCGATACACGGCCTTCCTGTCCAGAAGTCAAAGAGACATCGTCTGCATCGGAGAATACTAAATAAGGATTATTCGATAGCAAAAAGCAACATGCCTCCTCGATCGGACGAATTTTGATTCGGTAATTTGAGGACCCTCTGTAGACATTGGATGGACTTGGCCGCGTCCCGAAGTTCTTCGCTCTCCGTGTTCAGCATATCCTCCCCACCTGAATCACTGTCCCCTTGCATCTGAAGAAAAGAATCATCCATCTGGTTAGAATCTACCTGTACATCAGAGGCCACAGCCAAGCTGGGCAGTTGAGCTAGCAGTTGACGAAGAGCGTTGAGGTCTAACTGAATAGTGGCAATAGTAGATAGATTCGCTCGTAACTTACGACTCCTTGTGACTCGACATTCGGTTCACTGTTCGTTTTACGTAATTTCTTTCTGCCCGCACTCCTCTCCCTGCTGGCCCGTATGCTTCTTTGTTTTCTCTCCTGTTCCATATGCAAATTAAAGTCTGACCGTCTCCTAAATATTCATTGTTAAGCTTTAATAATATTGTAATAACCTAGCGGGTCTTCCTTTAAAAGAATTTCTTGTGCTTGGAGAAACGGTGGCTGATCGCCGTGGTACTCGAACAGGGGAGCACGACGACGTCGATGAATCAGAATCGTCGGCATCCTCCGGGTTGAGCGAGTGCCGGGTGGACATAGGCTATAATGTCAATTCGATGGACTTGCAGTGGTCACCCGGTAGGAACAACAACCTCTGTTACACTCTACTCAACATCATTTTTTTCGAGGTTTAGGATAATGGGAGAGACATTGAAATGGAAAGATTGTCCTCTCATGAGGTGCGACTGTAGGATATACAGTAATAAGCAGGTGCTACAGTTTACGGATGATTGGTAATAGTTGTTTCTCAAATATAAAAGAAAAATATAAAATTGCAGAAAATATTCATTGTGAAATAGGAACATTAGGAAGAGTTCAGGCGGGAGTCACCGAACGGAATGTAGTAATGTCGCCTCCGGGTCAACTGAGCAGCTGTTCGCCCAGCCAGGCGATCCCCAGCTGAACTTGTCCATTATGGCCAAACAGAAGAATAAAATGATATATTGAGACTGTCATCATCTCCGTTTCTGAGTCATTTCCATGTCGTCTGCCGCATGTTCATTCGACCAAATTGGACATGTTTTATTCCAGTGGGCAACATTCCCTCATGTCCTTCACCTCTTTCAGGTCGGCCTTCTCTTTCATGTGGTTCTTCTCCGTGTACGGGTGAGCGTTGCCCTGGAGACGCGCCGCCTACGTTCCCTTTTTCGTATTTCTCCTCGACTGCCGGTTCTCGTCCCAAAACTCTTTATAGATGGACACCGAAAAGGAGCGAAAATGGCGTGAAGAACGCGAAAAAGTTCTCGAAGAATGGAGCGAGGTTACATTTCCGGGATCCCCTTTACAAATAAAAATTTAAGATAGAACTTCGGTTTCGCGAAGGCACCCCAGTTCGGTTAGCGGTGTCCCGACAGAGTCTGGACATGGGCGATGCCATCTCTCTCCAGCCGACCATCCTCTCAGGTCAGTTGCTCTTTCATCCTCGGAACCAATAGTTCATTTTTAACTTTTCTCAGGTTTTCAGAGCCCATTTCATGGTGTCCAGATAAAGCGCCGGAAGACCCGCTGGTCGAGCGGCTTCTCTCAGCCGATTACACCGATGAAAAAGTATGTGATTAGTTGGACATAGGGCTAATCCTCGTATTTAGTCTTTGGTCAAGTCATCTCTACCCTTGCAAGTCTCCTCTGTCAACAGTTTTATGCGACGGTGTATCTGTCGACCGGGCGAGAGACTCAACTCCGAGGAATTAGTCGACGAGAGGATTCTCTTACTGGCGATGACAAAAAGTCTCCTTTTCTTTTGTTTCAAATTGAAAATATCAGAACCATATTCAAGTGCCACTCTCTTCCATTGGCCAATGTTGCTTGCATTCTACCGGACGACGGCCAGCCATGCCCTCGAAGATGCTTCCTTAGCCAACGAATGTCCCTCTATCGGTGGGCATTGGCAAGTTGTCGGCTTTCAAGGTATTGTTTATCCTCTTTCCTCTTATTTTCCCCTTTAAAGGTACCAACCCACTGACAGATTTCCGTGGTGTCGGGGTTTTCGGTCTCCTTCAACTTTATGTTTTCGCCCAAACTCTCCCGGAGGATCGACTGAAAGAGATTGTCAAACTGTCCCGAACAGAGCCTCATGTTGGTTTTTAATTTCCGGCTGTTATCCCCTTTCAGGATTTTCCTTTGGCAGTTGTCGGTTTGAATATATCTGCCCTGCTGGTAGAACGTCTTCGAGGAGACGATCTCAATGCGTATTTCTTATCCTTTCGACAATATTTTCATATGTTTAGAATTATTAACAATCACGGCAGTGTGCTTTATGTGATGAACAGACTGTTCCGGGCGGCGATGGAGAAATTTATGGCCATCTGGAAGGAGCGAGGCTGCACAATCACCGACACCCAGACGGTGCTTAATGGTACTCGTCGTCCTAACTGATCAGATCGCCGTGTTTAGAAATCAACGGAATGCTGCGGTCGAACGCATGGCGATTGATGAAGAATTGCTCCAACTGAAGAGATACGGGTTATGTAGAATAAATAACGGGCTATTTGAGGGTGTGCGTGGGGAGTGCCGCAGATGATTAGGTGTCGTTTCTGTCGTCCTCTGACTTATATTACACTTTCTTGACAAATCGCTTCTGTATTCGATCCCATCTGGTCTCATGCACTTGTCCTCTACTCGTTCGTCATTCGATCCTCCCTCCTCCTCTTTTTTCTGACCTCAGCATTGATTCCATAACAAAGTCGGGGTGGCACGCGTCTCTCCGAAATAAATTGCCTCCTGCTCCCCGCGGCTCCTCCTGTCCCGTTTGCTCCCCGTTTATTTCCTCTTTTCAGATTATGCGTCTTCTTTTCGTCCTCTTTCTATCTATTTCCACTGTCTTTTCCAACAATCTCAAATTGTGTTCCGAATTCGGATATAACTGGGCAGCCGAGATTCGTTGTCTCCGCTCGATGCTCGCCCAATGTCACGACGGTCATTCTCCCGGACGAGGTCTGCTACAGTTTCTTCTTTATTCACCAGATGGCTGCGCCCCTCTTCGCGGGGCGTCCTTCCAGGAAACCCAAAAATCAAAAAAAAATTAGATTTTCCTCATCTAATGGACTCGAATGATACCTATCTTCGCGGTGAATTGCGAAATTCCCTAGCTACGCAGCCAAATCGGGACATTTGATACTCAGTCTCGTTTTAATGGAAAGCCATTACCGTAATCGGCTTCCTCACACAGAGAGAAGTTGAATGATATCCATTTTGTTGAGAAAGCGGTGAAATTGACAGATACGCAGCCAAATTGCACATTTAATACTCAGCCTCATTTAAAGAAAAAATAAGTTGCAGATTCTGACTCGCAAGACTGAGAGCAGTCGAATGATACTAATTTCACTGCGTATCGATGGAAAATAAGAAATACGCAGCCAAATGGCACATTTGATACTCAGTCACACTTATATTGCGAAATAATTATAGTGGAGCCATAAACAAAAAAGCAAAAATGTTTTGAGCCTATTTGTCACCGGCGGGGATCGAACCCGCGTCGTTCATTTGGTGCGCGCGCCTTAGACCACTCGGCCACAATTTTTCGACATGTCAACGGACACACAGACAGACAGACAGACACCATAGCGTTTTAGTAGTAAGGGATCCTTTCCCACGTAAATTCCTCTTCAGAAGTTCGGTTGACGACAGTGGAACCTCGGATTAGGGCCGTCCGAGCGGGGGTTTTGAATTTCCAAGAGGGTGAGGCGGGGGCTGACTTATACCTATCAGAGAACATTTACTGTTATGTCCGCTACTCGGCAGTAGTCGAACAAACAAAAGAAATGTTACTTCGCGGGAAGTATCCAATGAAGAGTCGAGAGGAGGTTTCTTGTAGCGACGAGAGAGTACAAGAGATTGTGGTTTTATATATTTATCTCACAACTCACAATAATAATAATTTCACACAGATAATATAACGCGACCTATCGAGGTCAAAACACACACAAGACTACCTAAAATAGCGCGCGGGCGGGTGACGCGGGCACGTCGTGGTAGGAACCTAACGCGCGCAAAATACAAAAGTACGAAAAGAAAAGAATCTTACATGTTGCCATGTAACATCTCCCCTTTTGGGAAGGAACTACGGGAAAAATAAAAACAACAGAAAGACATACAGATTAGCCTTCGTAACGAGCTGGTGGTCTTCGGATCCTGTTGCTTCTTCTCGGTCCTTCTTCTTTGGGCGGAGAGGCTTGTTGACGAACATCGGGACTTCTTGGAGCGACGGCGATCGGTGTCGACGGTGCAGAGACGAAGGCGTCTTCTGGTTGTCCAAGTCCTTGATCTTGTCTTCCTTCTTGACCTTGTGGGGACGACGGTACTTCCATCTTTATTGCTTCTGGAGATTTGGGCAGATGGATGTCGAATGTATGCATCAAGGTTTTCATCCATTTGTATTGGCTCTTCCTGTCGACGTCATCGACTCTTTTCCTCAACTGGTTTGCGTGGCAATGCACGTTTCCTCGATCAGTGTCGACAAGGTAATTCAACTTCCCTTTGATACCAGTAATCTTTCCTTTTTCCCAACTCGTGTGGTTTCCGGAATGCTTCAGCCAATATACGGGATCTCCAATTATAAACGTCTTTTCTTTTACTCCATGTTTCAGGTCAAATTGTTCTTTCATCCGATTTTCCGGTTCTTCTGGCTGTTGGTCCTTCTTCGGTAACATTAGTGCCAGTGTTGTTCTCAGCTTTCTATCCAGAAATACTTCAGCTGGTGATTTTCCATTTAAACTCGTCGACGGTGTCGAACGGTAGGAAAGTAAAAATCTGTCGAGAGTATCTTGACCTACTCGACATCCCTCCCCGTTGAGCTTCTTGAATCCTCTCTTGAGAGAATCAACGAATCGCTCGGCTCTCCCGTTGCTCATTGGATGATAAGGAGCTGTCCGGATATGTTGAATTCCATTTTTATCGCACATTAATTGGAATTCACGAGAGCAAAATTGTGTTCCATTGTCAGAGACAATAATTTCAGGGAGTCCATTTCGGGCGAATATCCCTTCCAATATCGCTACAGTCGTCGGTGCTGATATTGATTTAGTCATTGCGACTTCTGGCCATTTTGATAATGAATCGACGATGACCAAGTAATAATGTCCGTCTACTGGTCCTGCGTAGTCGATATGCACCCTTTCCCATATCCGTGAGGGTGTTGGCCATGGCTGTAGAGGAGCTTTCCTGTCCATTTTTGCAGCCTTTTGACAGTTTTCACACTGCTTGACAAAATTTTCGATTTCTTGATCGATTCCTGGCCAATAGCAATAGTTCCTTGCTAGTTGTTTCATCCTAATGATACCTGGATGACCTGAGTGAAGGTCTCTCAGAACTTTTTGACGATGTCCAGTGGGTATGACCACCCTTTCTCCAAATAACAGACATCCTTTGACAATAGACATTTCCGTCTTTCTTTCAAAATAAGCGAAGACATCCGACTTGACTTGCTTTTTATTATTTG
Source organism: Oscheius sp. DF5033 (assembly GCA_964036215.1). Lineage (NCBI taxonomy): Eukaryota > Metazoa > Nematoda > Chromadorea > Rhabditida > Rhabditidae > Oscheius > Oscheius sp. DF5033. The sequence goes on along the minus strand of CAXIWN010000013.1, from coordinate 4,668,222 downwards.
GCCATTTGTTTTTCACATATTGGAGTACTTCTTGAAGAATTTTATCTTCTTTTGTTGCAATTGCAATATCTTTTGCCATCAAAGGTAGATTCCTTATCGACTTTTCAAATACGTGATTTATACACGATTCAACCTGTGCGATGACGACATCTTCGTTTGTCGACGGCACTTTTGACATGAGGCGAGACAGACCGTCTGCATTTCCAAAATCCTCAGTCTTCACATGCTCTATTTCAAAATTGTATCCCAGAAGAATTATTCCCCATCGAAGCAGTCGATTTACACTATGAGCTGGCAGTCCCTTTTTATTTCCATAGATGGCCAAGAGCGGTTTATGATCCGTCTTCAATAAAAATCGACGTCCAAAAACGTACTTGTGGAAACGTTTTACTGCTGTTACCAAGGCCAAGGCTTCCTTCTCGATTTGGGAATAGTTCTTCTCAGCTGGTGAGAGTGCTTGGGAAACATGGTGAATCGGTTTTTCTTCTCCATTCGGCAAACGATGGTAAATAACGGCACCTATCCCATAATCACAGGCGTCCGCTGCAATTATCAGTGGCAGATTTGGATTGTAGTGTGTCAAATTCAGATCAGAAGATAGCAATTTGATAAGAGATTCAAATGCTCGTTGATGATCTTTATTCCAGTCCCATTTACTGTCCTTATGTGTCAGTTGGTCGAGTATTCCTCGATGTTGCTTGATATTTGGGAGAAAATTCCCATAATAGGAGATCATGCCTAGAAATGAGCGTAACTGGTTGACATTCTTGGGTTCTTCCATATTTATCAGGGCAGAAATCTTCTCAGGGTCAGGCTTTCGTCCGTTCTTGTCGACCAGGTATCCCAGGAATTTTATCTGTTCTTTGTGAAAAGCACACTTGTCCATCTTCACTTTGAATCCATAATCGGATATCCTGTCGAACAAAGCTAGAAGATTTCTATCATGTTCTTCCCTGGTGCGTCCAGTCACCAAAATGTCATCCAAATAACTGGCAACTCCTGTCAATCCTGTACACATTTTAGCCATTATGTTTTGAAAAATAGCTGGGGCTGTTTTAATTCCAAATGGTAATCGGTTATACCGAAACAATCCTTCATGCGTGTTGATCACGACTAGATTCTTTGCATCGTCGTCCAATTCGACTTGGAGATAAGCATCACTGAAATCTACTTGCGAGAAGACAGTTCCTCCATTTAGATTTGCAAAAATATCATCTGGTAAGGGTAACGGAAACTCGTTGTCTTCCAGAGCCCGGTTCAATCCTGTCGAGAAGTCTGCGCAGACTCTGGTTCCCTTATCCTTCTTGTCGACTGCTACAATCGGAGCAGCCCATTTCGAGTAATTCGTATGCTCAATGACTCCTAGTTCCAATAGTCGGTCTATTTCTTTTTCAACAGCTTCTTGTGCTGCATACGGAACCTTTCTTGCCGGAAAAAATGTTGGCTTGGCGTCTATTTTTACTCGTAGACTCGCCTTCTCCTTAGTACACGTGCCTAATCCTGGCTCAAAAATATTTGGAAAATTCTTCATTAATTTTTCCTTGATGTCCAATCTGTCTTCGACCTTGTTTACCTTCAAGGCATATCCAATTTTGTTTAGACCTTGCTGAACTTCCCTGGATTTGCTCATCCAGTCCAATCCCAGTAGATTACTACCATTGACAACGTAAGCTGTTCCTTCCAGCTTTTCTCCAGCGATGGAAAATGAACACGTGAATTTTCCTTTGCAAAATAATTCAGAATTATTTGCTGCTGTGAGTGTCTTGTCAGCAAGCTGTAGAGGCGGTTTTCCAAGCACTTTCCAACTCTCTACGTTCACAAGCGTCACGTCTGATCCTGTATCCGCTTGAAAAATTATTGGCTTCCCATTTACGATGACATCAGAGTAAATTCTGATCGCTTTTACAGATCCTTCCTTGGTTTGTTTATTTTCCTTGCACGGTTTACGCTCTTGGGCAACGTGTCTGACATGGGAGCTCTTCTTATTCGATGGATATTGGACTTTATTTCCTGCTCGACCGGCATCCTTGTTATTTTTCTTCTTATAACATTGGTCCTCTCTGTGTCCACTCTTTTTACAGTAAGAGCACGAGGTTTTGGAACGACAATCCTTTTTCGTGTGTCCCTTTTTACCACAACCATAGCAGTTTATATCGGTCTTGGTATTTCCAGTCTTGTTTACTTGCTGAACAGATTTTCCCTGTCCCTTGGCTACCAATTGGCCATCCTTCGTATAACCACGAAGCTTCTTTAGTTCCTTTATGATCTCTTGTAATTTGACTTTATCGTCTCCAGATTCTCTGAGCTTGTCTGCATGGGAAAAGAGTATTGGTAGGTATTCCTGGTCTTCCCGACCTTTTAATCCAACTAGAAATCTCAATACTTTCAATCCTTCAAGATCTATACCATCCATGACCTTTTGAAATCTTTCGTTCACCCTGTCGCCATATTGTTGGTCATCTTCGTAGGGGTTTTTATCCATCTCCTCTGTCCAACACAGGTATTGTTTCGTGAATACGGATGTGGCAACCTCGAAAATCTCCTTCAGGTTTCTCACAAGTTCCTCGTATTTCAATTCGGTTGGCGTTTTAGGAAGAATGTGGCTGACCAGGCGTTGGTAAGCTTCTGCATCCAGTTTTTCGGTCAATAGACGGATTTTGGCGTTCTCGTCTAAGGTTTTTCCATCGATTAGGATAATCGGTGAGTAACGCTCGTACCAGTCTTCAAATGTGGTATCTGTTTCTGGTTTATACGAGAAAATCGGTATTCTTCTTTCCAAGTCTCCAATCAGTCTAGTGGATTGGGTTGTATTATTCGAAACGGCATTCGAATCAACCATTTTACTCTCCTCCATTATCTTTATTCTCTCCTGCTGACTTGACAGCATCTCTTGCATAGTAGCAAGGACTTCCGAGATCTTCAACAATGCGTTATCCTGTGTAGCACTCATCCTGATGAAATTTATATGGCAGTAAATTTACTTCTAGTTCTGTATGGCAGCAGAAATAGTCAGGGAAATAAATCCAATCGTCTCTTAGATATACTCTTCTCAAACAACAGCTAGACTTTTACAATGCAACAATTGTAGAAGTAGTAGAAGTGAAGCAAGGGTGTACAGCAACACTTATAGCACGGTGGCTCCTTACTTACACAACTGCGAACGAATACGGCTATTCTTTACCACTCGGAGGTGATTCGCTATCCAACAAACTTCTAAAACGATGTGGCAATCGTTAAAGAGAATCCTTTATAGCAAACGATGGCGGCGATCGTTTGTGGAGTCCTATTCTGCAGTCGGCGTCGCCAATTTGTTATGTCCGCTACTCGGCAGTAGTCGAACAAACAAAAGAAATGTTACTTCGCGGGAAGTATCCAATGAAGAGTCGAGAGGAGGTTTCTTGTAGAGACGAGAGAGTACAAGAGATTGTGGTTTTATATATTTATCTCACAACTCACAATAATAATAATTTCACACAGATAATATAACGCGACCTATCGAGGTCAAAACACACACAAGACTACCTAAAATAGCGCGCGGGCGGGTGACGCGGGCACGTCGTGGTAGGAACCTAACGCGCGCAAAATACAAAAGTACGAAAAGAAAAGAATCTTACATGTTGCCATGTAACATTTACTTACTAACATCTGGAGACATTTTTATTGGCAAAGAAAACGACTAATTTCAGAGACTCGAACCATTGACACGAGGATTGCCAGTCGAAATTCCCAACATTTAAATAAAATGGAAGGTTAGATGGCTGTAAGCTAAGGACGACGTAGAGTTTAGCACAAAAAGGACAGGCATTGTTGATGAAAAATGTGACAGAAATTATTGAAATGAAAGTGGGGCACGTGAAAGAATTATTGGAAATGGAGATGATGAGACGAATCAACGAGCTTCGGGTAGGTCAGTCGACTCAATATGAAGACAACAATATAGAACTGGATGGACATGGAATTGAGAAAGCTGGAAAACAGAGACAAAATCCCGTCTATTGATGCTTCTGCTCTCAGGCAAAATGAACTGGACATAAAAAAATTGACGGTAGTGCATAGCTTTTAGCAAACATTTTAGAAAGTTTAGAGGAAGGTGGACCTATTGTCGGCAAAAGTTCATCATTTTGATGGAGCTGAATATATTTTTCTATTGGTAAAAAACGGCGGATCAATGGTGATATTACTTTTCAGAGTCGAGAATCATGGTATAGAGCGGAAGAAATTTGTCTAGAATGGGGAGGGCATTTGGCTTCCGTGGAAACAGAGGAAGAAAACACATTCCTCACTTCCTTACTGGACGGGGAAGATGCCTGGATAGGGTTAAATGACGTTCAACTGGAAAACATTTACATAAATACAGACCGAAAGCAAACCAAATATCGCTCATGGGCTAAAGGTGCTTTGGAATATACCGAAATAGCAAAAAAGATTCCAGGACAGCCCGATAATCAAAATCATAATGAAAATTGTGTAGAGATGACTCGGAACGGACAATGGGTCGATCTCTTATGCTTGCTAAGGAGACCATTTTTCTGTAAACGATGATTACGAAAATATATTCAGGATGAATAAATTCATTATAAATATCGCTACATACAGATAAAATGATAATGATAATTATTTCCCTCGTCCACGACCACCTCCGAATCCGCCACGTCCACCACCGCGACCACCGCGCGACGGTCTTTTTGCTCGCTGTTGGTCTTTCTGCTGACGTCGAACTTCGTTTACTTCATTTTTAACCAGATCCACAACCTAATACTTAAAAATGCTTCAAGTAAAATTAAATTAACCGTTTCGGGAATCCGCAAATATTTAATAGTTGATCCTCTGACGTATACTTCGGCCATTTTATAAAACTTATCTCCATCCTGCAAATTAGACTTTATTATAAAATATAAAATAACCTTACCTTTGAAGTGAAAATGACGTCGCGTAAGTGAATATTCATCCAAGAATCGCAGGATTCCAGGTGGCCATTATAAGTTTCCCCATTTTTTAATTCAACCAGCATAGGGTTGTTTTGCGCTGAACGAAGAAGAGAGAGGGGCAACTAAAATAAACAACGCAATAGTATTTACAAATATAATTCAAACTTACAACCATTGTGTAGATGATTGAACCTAATCACACGTATAATCTTGCAAACGATTGTTCCTACAAAATCTAATTCTATATACACATAAAAGCTAGAATAAAAGAAAGAACTTCAGAAAACCTGCACAATAACATTGAAAAGCTTTGAATGCTCAAAAAGCAGTATATATATTCGAATGAACATGAACAATCTAAAGGGCTATGCAATTTGGTTCCGTCGCTATGCATCGCTTTTACATGCCTTTCGCTTCGAAACCATTTTGTTCAGGGGGCCACAGCTCGCCAAAATTTGAATTCCTGGACAGACGCCAGTTTTCCCGCGCAATTTTGGACTATAAGATGAATGCACGATCTTGAGCAAAACTAGGCATTTCTACGTTTTTCTGTCTTGTGCAATCGATCAGGCGTATCGGAATCTACTAGAATGAGTTTTTGCACCATACATTGCCCAAGTAACTTTTTAGAAAAATTAAAAAGCAACTATATCTTTGAAGTGGTTTGTTCGATTTAGCTGAAAAAACTCATTCTAGTAGATTTCAATACGCCTGATCGATTGCACAAGATAAAAAAATGTAGAAATGCCTAGTTTTGCTCAAGATCGTGCATTCATGATCTCCAATGTAAAATAAGGGTTTGCCCGACGTTTACGCGCGTTTTTCACACTACGGCAAACTCGATAAAACTTTAAAAATATTTTTCTCAACACACTGCGATATAGATGTTCTAATTTTAGTTGCATGTTACTCAGCTCGAGAAGACGAACAATTTGATATATGACGGAAGGAATAGTTCGCCAGAAAAGTTATTTTTTTCATCGAAAACAATTTTTCCTAGTCAAAATCAACGGATTTTTCGTTTCTCCTCTATTTGACGACATTTTCTATTTTTCTCTTTTAGTATATAGTAATTCGGAGCTGAGAAAACCAAATATGAGCTTAGAATTGCATAAAAATGCAAGAAATAAACTTTGGCAATGGAGCATTAGACCTTTAAAGTGCCGACCTCGGCGGGCAGTGGGGCGGCAGACCTGTTCCTTTGTTGTCTCCCTTCGTTTTGGCCCCCAGAGTATGCGAAAAAGCAGCTCAAGGAAATCAGACGAATCGTTTTTCGCCTTTTTCAACTTCTCCCTTTCGGGAAAGCTCAATAGACAGGTGCGTCGTCAGTTTCTTATATACTGAAAAGAAGCTGATATAATGTGGTTGCGTGATGCATGACGTAATACAGACCAAAGTACACTGCAGAATTGTTCATATTTGTTCTATCCTTGTTGTGTTGTACGATGTCTCCTTATAAGTTACATGTTTTATTCCGTTTTCATAGAATATGCGATGCTTGCAGGTTTTCTAACATTACCATATCAACCAAAAATGTCAACGGACTTGAGTGCATTTTTTGCCAAGAAGAATGATAAAAGGAAGAAAAATGCCGTTGTGAAAATGGACGATGTTGGTCAGATCCTCGAGCGTCGTGCCAAAAAACAGGTTTTTTTTCTCGCAAATTTCATTATAATATGCCACTCAGGAGGAACATGACCGTGAGGCCGATGAAGAGGAGAAGCGTGGTGGTTTTGAAGAAGATCACGTCCCCGGTGAAGACAGCGAATGGATTGAGTATGACAATTCCAACCCTGCTGGAAGGTTTTCTTAAACATTTAATAAAATATAATTTACTTTAGACTTGACGGATTGAATCTCAAGGATATGGGCGCGGAAAGTGAAAACACGGAGGAAGAACACACTGATGTTGCTGAACACAAAGAGCAGCATGAAACGCGTACTTGGGGACAAGTTGACGTAAGTTATTTTTTTCATTTCAAGTCCCAGCGTTCTAACAGAAATTTTGCTTGGAAATATTAATAATAATTAAATTTTTACAGAAAAAAGAAGACAAAGATATCCAAACAGCGGCTGAAATGGCTGCGTACCAGAGAGCGCAAGCTAAACCTCAAGTTTTCGTCCCGTCTGCACTTCGAGAACAAGTGATTTTTTGTTAAATTTATATAACCTGTTTTTTTCCAGCGTAATAGAGGCGAAGCTATTGATGTTACTAGTCAAGAAATGTTCCCTTCGCTTGCTGATGCCAGTAAAATGGAACATGCCAAAAAAGAAGACGCAAAGACTGGCGGTGGTTGGGTGAAAACTGGTCAGTCCGAAAATCGACCAGCAATTCGACAAGGATGGGGTACTGGGCCACCGAGCGGACCCCCCTCTTCTGGAAAGGATAGAGATTCAGCTTTAGCTGCAATTAGAGTATGTTACTTAGTGTTTTCTTTTTTTAAGTACACTGTTTGTTTTTTTTCTAGGCTTTGAACGCACAAACATCATCAAGTACGCCTCCTCCTCCTAGGCCTACAGAAGAACCTATAATTAAAAAGACGCCATCCAGCGGAGCGTATGTTCCCCCTCATCTGCGAAACCGTAATTAAAAAGTGGGGTTTGCTTAATTTTTTATTATTGTCTATATGTAGTTCTGGTGACTGATCATTGTCTTACAAAGTTTAGTTGGTATAGCCACTTTTAGACGGTGATGTGTTTTGTTGGTGTTTAACACACTTCTATTCTGTTTCTTGAGATAGTGTTTCTACGGTGTTATTACTACTCGAATTGCGAATAAATATGAATTTTTTATTCTCATTTGTTTTAATACAATGTTTAGTCTTTTTTATAACTAAAGTTCTGCAGGGTTCCTCACGTTTTCGCTGCAACAGGGTATTTGAAGATACATTCGGAGACATATTTCTACCGTTAGATATACTATGAAATTATTTCAAATTTTACAGTCATTCTCTGCCTTTTTGACAGTGAATACGCGATCTTTAGGTTCGCCTTGAATATCCCCGTAAAAATCGTACTCTTCGTCAGCAATCATTTCTTTTGCTCGCACGTACCTAAAAGTAATATACGCTTTCATGATTTTTTGTCAAACCTGTCAACATATTCCCGGCCATGATCTCCTTTGCTGCTATAGCTTTGAAGCAGTGGCGAGGAAACACGGTAAATGTCATCGCGCCATTCGCGTAGCATATAGATCCAAGCGTCAGTAAAAGTCCCATCGTGCATTTCAATCTGCACTATTCTATAGTTTGATTTTTATATGTATTTAACTACCTTCTCCTCTTTTCTGTCGTAGAGGGTTGGATATGCTTCTAGCTCATCCAATATTTCGAGTTTCTTACTGTCCACTTCGTAAATTTCCCCGTGGATCCTCTGTAATTGCCGTCCTATTTATTGATATGGGAAACTTACATGTCCTTCACCGGGTTTTGCAAGCAATGCAGGAATATTGTATTTTGATGCGATCAACAATGGGAATAAGTTTACGGTTCGACCAGCTCCGATAAAACGATGAGCACCAGCTGTCTCAGACAAGACATGAAAGTTCGGCTCGCCATTTTTTAAAGTTCCGTAAACGAATACTCGAATCATTTTCTTCAAAATAATTGAAAAAAAGGCAGACGAGCAGCTTCAATAAAAGGGGCGTTTGTTGTACGCAGGCTGACAAAACTCGCTTATCGATGTGTGATCTATCATCAACTCCATAGAATATTTTGGTAGTAGTGCAACTGGCAACACTGTTCGCGCGCTGTTTACGCGCTTGCTAGATTTTGAGGATTTTTTGGCGTTTTCTCGGCTTATTGTTCATATTCCATGCGAAAGGGTAGCATATTTCTTTCTAACCTTTGGCAGCAAGTGCGGCAACCTCTCCAGCGTTTTAGAAACTGATTTACCATATAAATTATATGTAAAACTGCGAGAAAACGAGTAAATTCCAACAAAACTGTAAACAGCGCGCGAATGGTGTCGCTAGTTGCAGTGCAACTTGCACCACTACCGAATTTGATGACTTTTACACCAATTGTAATAATTTCTTTTCCGATGTTCAATAGCGGAAGTCGCCTAATAAATTATGGAATTCAAGGAATAACTCGGCGAAACCTCAGAACTGCTTCAATAGTCCCTCATCAACTGCCGGCTCTGGGACCACAGACATCTTCGTTAATGCCTGATCAGCTCTTTAGGTTTGTAAATATTTATTAAAATTTGTATTATAATTTTTTTAGTTCAATTGAGTTAGAATACCGCGGTCATGATCCTGCTGTTCTCAAGTCTTATACATCATTTCTCGAAGTTAGCTAATTTATTCTATTTATTTTCATTATTTTTAGAGTGTATGTGAACATTTGAACATAAAGAGAGGTAAAACGGAAGTCTTTCCTTACGTCAGGTGGATCCAGCCAGCACTTCGATCGAAATTTGTACATAAAAAGTATAAGCTGCATTATGAAACTAGAACTCACATTACCCGCTTTGAGGTAGGATTGTTTTTCTACTATGGAAATTGTGATTTTCAGATGAGAAATTTGACAGGAAGTACGGCTAGCACATTATTGGAATATATTCAAAGAAATATCCCAGAAGGAGTTGGAATGCGAGTTGGATATATAGAATATAAACTATTCCCCGATACTGTTCGATAAATCATAGTGCTGTATAGGTATTTTTTGTTATTGCTTGAAATAAATCCGAATGTTCTTTTTTTTGGTTTTCTGTTTTTTCAAGGTTAACCGAAAACCGTTGCTCTTTTTTTCCTGTTTGAATACAGAATATAAGACGAAAAAGATGTCCACAATCCATGGATTGGAGGAAATAACAAACGAGTTATTAAAGATATTGGTACAGGACCAAAAATTTCGACGGGAATGGGAGAGGAGAACTGCTCAAAAATTGCAGCAATTGAATAAGGTATGTTCTTTCTCCCTGCCTGTTGAATCTTTTCAGGATTATGCCCCAGTTAATGATAAAATTGACGAAGTAACTTCAACATTTGAAGAACTTATCCGAGTAATAGATTTAGCCACCCAATCGTTTTTAGATATTGGCAAGTGTCTCGAACGTTTATAAACCTTATACCTTACAGAATCCTCCACATATAAATTTATTGACGATTCTGTCAGTCCAGATGCGTCGGTTCTTTTTGACGTTGAATTGCAGTTAGAGCGTGTAGATTCCCATCCCACAATTCAAAGGTATTCTTATTTCAAATCGTCTAAAGCGAGTACTCAGATTGTTAGTAGCTGCCCGACGATTGAATCAATTAGCAAGAAAATTCCCCGTCCGCCTTGCACAGTAACTCCAAATCAAATTAAAAAAAAAATGAATATTTAGCGGTTGTCATGTGACGAATCTCCTAAAATTTTCGACATCTGTCTGCGAGATGCTTTTTCGTCTCGAAGAACATCTAGGAAATCTAAAAGGAAAGTCTGACGTCTCTAGAAAATTATCAAAATGTGCTTCTGATTTCAATAGGATTGTTATAGAAACATTAGAGAAGGTTGGTTTTCTTGGCTGATTAACAATATAATCCAGTGGAAACGAGAATGTGAAAAGACGAGGAAACCTTTAATCGACCGACCGACGACGCCCAGAGCCAAAACGCCAATAAGGCGACCTTTCTCGCAATTGCAACGACGGAGTCCGGGTGGATTTTTGATGAGCCCTGAATTAGCCAAGGTGCAGATGAGTCGGAGGGAAAGACTCCGATATTTAGGCTCGTCAGCTGATGCACAAACGGTCGAGAAGTTCAACCCCTTCGAAGCGTCGACGATCTCCCCGTTCTCTTCCAGTTGATCCAAGTCGGGTTGAAACGAGTCTACGACGACGAAATTTAGGCATTCTCCGGAAACGACGACAAGTAGCAGAGGAAATGGAAGGGAAGTGGGGCAGGTTGCTGGAAATGGACACGGCTTCCAGGAGAGAATATTGTGACGAGGAGTCGGGGACTTTAAGGTGAGCAAAACGAGATCGAGCAGAAAAGAACATGTTAGAGTGGCGAAGCGGATCAGCGCTCAAGTCATCCGTGATCTCCGGAAGTCGCTTGGAGGACAGCCACTGATTCTTTCGGGCCAATTATGATCTTTCCATGTTGACGAGTCTCTTATTGATCTCATTCTATTAAATTTATAACACTTGAATTGATAATATAAAAAGACGAGACTATTTATGGCCCGACACATCAAAATTCTTGTCCGCTCATCAGGAGTATATTCGCCTGCTTGTTTATTTGTTTTCCTAAAAAAGATCCGCGTGATACGGTGAAGGAGAAGAGTCGAAGGCGAGCGTCGGAAACGACATTACCCGTCGGCATCCAGGTCAAACATCTGCCATAAGCGGTAAAAGATTCATGTCGCCGGCGATCTTCTACGGCTGCTAACGAACTTGGCCTCTTTCCGGCTGCCAGTTGTTGTCTCTTTTAATGCATTCTCTCTTCTTCTTTCCCTAGTGGATATTCGCGAGCCTAAGAAAATGATGAATAGTCTCGCCTTTTTGATCGTCTCCTGTCGTTATTCATTGTTTTTCGGCCTGAGCCCATCTCATTTGACCCCGTAATTGCAAATCCAAGCGGGAGGTGTCCCGTTTCGGATTCAAATTGCCCGAAGTCTCTCGTTTTGACACGTTTCGAAGATGAACCCGATCCGTCTACACAATGCATTTACCTCAGATGAAATGCAATTTGAGCCGTTGGCTGTCTCCTCCTCCCAAAAAGGGAAGACACACCTGTCGACTCTTTTCCCTTCCACGGCTCTCCCAAGTACTTCCTCTTTTTTCATTATTTACAATTTTTCCCACCTTGCCAAAACAGAGTAAGTTCATTTTGTCTGGGTCCAGCTTCAATGAAAGACTAATTAGGCGAGGGTGGCAAACAGCCGTTGTCGTCGTCGTCCGCTACCGTATAAATTTCTCATATCTTATTCTATTTTCATCAGGAAAGAGAAAAAGTGACGGTGAATATATTATTCGAAGTGCCCTTTTCCCTCAATTTACCTAGAGAGAGAGAGAGGGAAAGAGTGGATTAATAACCGGATAATATGCGCAATCTCGTGACGATGTTGATATTTTTGGGGAGTTACCGTCATCTCCTTTCGTTTAATTTCCAGTGCATTTCATCTCCTCAATATTATATGCATTTCCCTCGCTCCATAACGAGCTTTCAAATTGGTCCCACGACTCCTCGTCCTTTTTTTGTCCGTCGCACTCTTCTAAGAAGGGTCCAATCCGTTTCTTATCCGCCGGCTTATCGCCCCTTGACGAAAGTCTTCGATTTGATCGAAAGTGCTTGCCCAGTGTGGGAGTCCTCCTCTTTCCCGTCAAATAGACCGTCTCCCGTCGCCAACAAGCTGTCTTAATTAGTTCACCCCCAAAAAAACAAATCATCTTCTTCCCCGAGGCCGCATCTGTTTCAAGACTGATGAAAGCTCGCCGTCTTTCCCTTTTCATTAACCGCCTCCGAATTAGTCTCCCTCGCCCGAAAAGAGGCGAAGATCTCGGATTTGTTTATAGCCGCCCAATTAGAGAAGTCCTCTAATTCCCATCAGCTCAAATGACCTGCTTCCCATTTTCGAAGGCCGGATTATCAAATTGACACTTTGCTCCATTTTTGTTATGTTGTTCACTGTGTCGCTCGCGTTCCCCAAAACTCTCTGGCTATAAAGCTGTCCGTACAGATGTTTCGAATCTCCCTTTTAGAATAGTCGGCCGTCTGCAGAAACACCTCCCCCGCCTGTTCACGCGGGTTTCCGATGACGGCCTCTTTCCAATCCAATCTCAGTGTCATTCTATAGCCGAGAAATATCTTCTATTCCCACTTTTTGTTTCAATTTCAGAAAATGGGGAACGATGCATCTGTGCCATTAAAATTGCAAAAGAAGACCAAGGACGGAACACTGATTGAGGATTGTAACCAGTGGGTCGCCCGGCTGATTGGATAAGTTCGTTTAGGAAATCGACCATAACTGTGCCGAAGAACAAGTCGAGAAGTACGAGCAAAGGCCGAGGAAGGAAGACATCCAAAGATGAATCCGAACAGACGACTCCATCCTCAAGTGACGGGTTACAGCCACCGCATCCAGGAGCAGAAAGGAAAAGAAGCAAAAGTCTCTGTGCTGCGGAAATTGAAAAAGTCGGACAGGTGAGAAAAGACACAAAACATTCAAGCAAAAATTGTAGAATGGATTGGCACCACAAAGATCCGAGGACAAAGATTTGAAAGGGAGAAAGAGCTCGAGTGGTCTTGTGCCCTCATTGAACCGACTGAGAATACAACAATGTTATAAATCGGCCAAGTAAGTCACCTCATCGGTTTCTGATCCTCCCCTTACGCATCTGGTTAATTGAATTCATTTGGCGCGTCATCCTGTTTTTCATCGAGGATATTCCCGCGGTTACAGACCCACGATTGGCGAGGCAATCCTCAAGCGGGCCTCCGGGGCTCGTCCGGAATTGCGGGCCGTTTTCAGTCGTTTGAAGGAGGATGACTACACCGAAATGGCCAGCAACATGCATTTATTGCTGAGGTTTGTCTGAAAGCGACCTCGTTTAAATGAAGAGCTTTCAGTGAAGCGGTATCTCACCTCGATTCGGCAGAAGAGGTCCTCGTCAAAGCCAAAGCGTACGGCGAGTCATTCGCCGCTCTCTGTCCACTGGGCTTCCGACCCGACTTTTTTTCAGCTATAGCAGACGCCTGTAATGCCGAATGTGTTAAATTAGATGCTGGTCTACATAAGCGGTGAGTAGTCCCCCGAGAAAACATTTGTTTATTTGGAACGAGGTGTCCGGGAGTTGTTGACAGCCATAACATAAAAGAACAAAAGATTGCAGATGCGAGACCCTCCAAGCATGGTCCCAGTTGATTGGCGCCCTCTTCAGTTCTGTCAGAGATGGTTATTATACGAGAATCCGCTTCCAACGGCGTTCCTCTCTGCCCCAACACACCGTCACCAAACAGCTCTCGATGGATGTCTCTCGTCTTCAGCCGACGGTTGTCGAGTAACCGGGTTTTCCTTTTCCGTATCCCAGACTTCTTTATTTTTATTTGATCCCGATGATCTCCCGTGGCCTTAGCACATGTATATTTTGATTGAATAAACATTTTTACGTGGTGACAAGGAAGGGAAGTCTGCAGACAGAGATGAGTCAGCAAGAGTACCGGTTGATAAATGGAGAAGCATACAAGTTGATGTCATAGTTTGACAGAGAGAGGACTTCGCTGACCTATGGTGACCTCAAGCCGATTACCCTTCGACGTAAAAACTAAAATCATGTCCTCTTCGCTGTCGGCTTTTTCCTGAGCCCGAGTGGCAGCCGTTTTCCCATCTTTATAAAAAGAAGACAAATTTTCTTGCCAGATGTGTGCAGTTATATAGCCCATTCTCCCTCCCCCTCTCGACACGCCAAAATAGACCATGACCGTTTTCCTCATGACGTTTATTCTTACGTGAATTCTGGAAAGATAACGGTTATCAAAAGGCTGGTCCATTACAGCCAGCCCTCATTGGCATGTAGATCCTCCTCCACCCGGGCCCTGTCCATCAACAAATCGTCGACCGTCAACATCCCGGCATATTATTTCTTGATTTTGGCCATCCTCAACCGATAGAAAGCAGCGATGATAAGGAGTCTTTGTTGCGCCAGATAACCGAAAAGAGACTTATGACCAGCCTCTTCAAAGAATATTCTCCTTTATTCACATCACCCAGATATTTTCAAATTTCTCTGTGGTCTTAATTCTTCCTCCTCCGCCGCTCTGCTGTTTTTTTTCTGACTCCTAGGTCAAAAAGTTCCTCCATTTGTAGAATCGTTATCACTTTTATAGGCCACTGAGCCGTCAGGCCTGACCCTTGTTTTGGCCCCTCCCAGGCTGACCTTTGCGCCTACAGGGCATCTTTTTGGAGAAATCTTTGTAGGGTGTGATAAGTGTTTGTAAGAAGAAAATGATAAAGAAAAGTTTTGAGTGACTGCTAACTTCCACATGACGGGTGTCCGTCCCTGTTTACTTCGAAATTATACCGTCTCGTGCAATTTTCAATATTGCCAGTTACTATCACAAATTCCAGACTCCACTTACTCCAACCGGGCGAATAATCGAAGTAGGTGATAAGCCGTCTCCACATGCGCTTGTTCTCTCTTCTCCTCCTCGTTTCATTCATTGTTCTTTCCTCAGCCGGCGACGACTGCAATCTGAAAAATGTCACAGGTATCGGACCTTACCGGCATGAGTTGTATGCTTTCTAGACACATGTTCGTATGTAAAAAACAATTCGGATGCTTGTGAGGGTGGTGGATACTTGTTGTGGGCACAATATGTCGAGTGTACTCCCAATACGACATCCAAAATCTTCGCCATTATTGGCGGTGTTCTCTGGATGTTCTGGCTTTTCGTCATGATCTCCTCGGCCGCCGATGATTTCTTCTCGCCCAATGTGGCTGCAATTGTAGCTCATCTGAAAATTAGTGAAAGTGTCGCTGTGGGTTTTCATTCGATCAGGAAGAGAAGATGCCTTTTTAGGGCGTGACCTTCCTCGCCTTTGGTAATGGCGCTCCGGACATTTTTGGGTCTATTGCTTCTGTTCTCTCGTCGCCTTCCCCTAAAGCTGGTCTCGCTCTAGGAGAATTGCTTGGTTAGTTTTGGATATTTCTAACGATATTGACGATTTACAGGTGCTGGAATATTCGTAACCACTATGGGTCAGTTTTTACATCCACTTTGTTTTTGAATATATTTTATGTGTTGTAACAGAATGTTTCAGTCATGGCCACTATTATTCTGACCAAACCGTTCGAAGCAGAGCGATTTGCTCCAATTAGAGACATCCTCTTCTACTTGACGGCTCTCGGCTGGATCCTTTTTGTATTTCTTCACAAAGACCGTGTCGAAGTTTACGAACCTGCAGGTTGGTTCATCTCCTTTAAGAGAAAGCCTTTTTCCAGTGTATTTGGCCATGTACGCGGTCTACGTCGTAACTGTAATCATCGCCCAGAGTATTTATTCGCGTAGTAAAAGAAGAAAAGCAGCCAAGAGACGTAGCACCCTTCGACAGAGGGGATCCACCCATCGCGGAAACAGTTAGCCATTTTCTCAGTTTAGACAACCATCAGGTGTATCCCCTGCCATTCCTGAGATTATTGTGGAAAATGTCGAGAAAGACCCTCCGCCAGTTTTTACAATTTTCCCACCACCCAATTTGGCAGAGGCCTTTGGAAACGACGAGGAAGAATCTCTCGATGACGACGATGACGATGTCCTTGTAGTCCATAATAAGGTCTACGTAGGAGAAGACGCCAGAGAAAGGGCCGAGAGCGTCGGTATGTCCACTTTCGTCTATCGAGTCGATGCCATACAGCGCCACCGCCAAAGCCGATCAACAATTGGAAAATGATATTTTGGGATATTTTCCACCATTTGAGACCGTTGTCGGATAGCGAAGAATGGGAAGAGTCGAATATTCTCGAGAAAGTGCTCCTGGTAGTCAAGATCATTCCGATGATCTTCTTCAAAGCAACAATTCCGATGAACGAGTCGAGCTGGTCCAAGCCAGTGGCTCTTGTCTATGCTCTCTGTGCTCCTATTCTCTTTGCTTTTGCAATAAAAGGTACATTTATTTCCTCTCTTCTCACCAAGCCTTTTAGTCATTACCGTAGAACCTTTTGGAGGACCTGGGCTGTGGCTCTACGCGCTGGTCATCTCGGCGGTACTGGTTCTTTTCGTAGCCATCTTCACCCGATTCGACAAAGAACCCAAATATTACCGGGTATTTATATAAAAAGGGCAAAAAAATTAGGTTATTTCAGGAAATCTACTCGTATTTGGGTTTTCTGATGTCGCTGGCTTGGATGTATGGCATTGCAGCCGAGGTCGTCGGTGAATCGACAGTTTCTGACTTTATCAAATGAGTTGTTTTAGACGTCGTCTCGATGATCGGTGTCGTTTCCCGTCTTTCACATGAGGTGACCTTTGAATGATCAGTAACCGCCACAATTATTGTGCCCGGTAGCTGCGTTTATCAGCTGCCAGCGTAACTTTAAAGTGCGTAAACGGTTGATAGCGCCAGCAGAGAGGTCGCCCTTATCTCGGCGAGGAAAAAGGTTTATCCCGGAAAAAAATCGCAGGGGACGGCAAGCTCGATATCACGGATTTCCGAATGCCAGCCGAAGTTTTTAAAAGAAAAAAGCCCTTCAAAACGAGCAAAAAATTAAAAACAAAAAATTAGCAGACTTCACGAGTTCGACTTTTGATCAATTGAGAATGCTCCTGTCATAAATTATCAGCCTCTGACGTATCTGGATGCCTATCTGGGCTTCGATGAAAGAACGGCTGTGTACAGCCTAGTTGGGAGAACAAAAAACCCCTTTCCAGGTACTGGGATTGACAATTCTTGCCTGGTCCAATTCAATCGGCGACCTCATCTCGGATGTCTCCGTCGCCAAACAAGGCTTTAGTCGAATGGCCATGGCAGCAGCCATCGGTGGCCCCCTATTCAGTCAGTTGTCCGTTTTCTGAATCCTAAAAAGTTTCTTTTCAGACCTTTTGATGGGCTTTGGAATTCCTTTCTTGATTGCCACTGCTGCCGGTCGAACAGTATCGATCTCCTTTACCCCCATTTATCACATTCTCGTCCTCTTCCTGGCCATCTCCCTTTGTACCACATTGATAGGTTCGTCCGTCGACTTTCACCCCAGTCCTCTCCTGTTCAGGCCTCTTCATCCAAAAATTCAATTTCCGCCGGTGGTTTGGATTTGTTCTGATCGCCGTCTACGTGGGCTTCCTTATAATGGTGGTTCTGACCGAGACGAAAATTGTGGTATGGGGCCACGCGACCGACGACGACTAGACTCCATAGACGGGCTTTTTCTCGCACGGGTATCTATCTGATCTTTCAACAAAGCCTTCTATTGAAATTGTTCCCAAAAACAGGCAGACCGCATTGGATGTCTTCCGGTTCCGGGTTGTATGAATAGATCTATTGTGAACTTCGATCCTCGACAGCTCAGTAAACCGTCGACTATTGTTAGCTGGAGGTTGGAGTTGTGTAATCTTACTGTATATCAAAGAGATAAAGAAGAGGGGTTGAAATCCGGACACGCGACCAGGAAACCAGCGTCGACCTCCGGGAGTAATCCTTTCTTCAAACTATCAGTAACACGTGTGTTAATCTTCTCCCCTTGCAATAATAAACAGAGGAAGGAGGGAAATTCCAACTGTCACCTTGGAGTGCCACCGAGCATTGACCACCGACAACTCTGTTTGCCAAGTTCTTTTTCTAAGCGAGTAGAGCTCGCTCACGTGAGGCTTTGTAGAGTTAACAAGGAGGGATAGGTAGCCGAACATTGCTCGCTCGGGAGGATTAAAGTTGACATCTAGTACGTAGCCATTGTGTCAATATAACAAATTATCATGGAAACGAAGCTATCTTACAGTCCATGGGAAAAGACTTTGCTTGCTATCGATGGTCATAGATGTTCCGAATGGCGTCATCCATGGAATGCGGGGGCTTTCGGGCGTGGTACTCCGACTGAAGGATGTTCACATCCCCGCTCTCAATACCCTGCTGATTGTGTTTGACAACAGATAAAATATTTAATATCTTGTGTTTGAGATGCCACGGCAATTAAGCTGTTGTCTGTTTGTTTAATTTCCCGATGCAGTCACTTGAAACGGCAAAAGGTCGCCAGATTTTTACAAAATTTGAGACCGATGAGATATTTTGGAGGTGTCGAGATGGTACAAAAATATGCCGTCGAGAGGGCTGTTTCTCGCGACGGAAAAACTGTGTGGACAGATGAGTCGACGAGGCATCGAATTGCCATGAAGGAGATCGGGTGAACAACAGGAAATAAGCCAAAAAAATGAAAAGAATGAGACCCGAATTGTCACTGTCTGCCGTCTGACAAACAGTCGAGAGGTCGAGTTATCAAAATATTTGGTGATATCCGGCCACCTCCATTGTACCAAAATGTTTTTGGCATTTCTATTCTATTCGCTAGTTTCTGGTGGACCTGCCTTAGTCTCGCCGTTCGGTGGCGGCTGTTTGCTCGAGCATTCTCTGTATCTGTCGGGGGCGGAGCCGCCTCCCCTATATAAGCTGGGCAAAATCCAACCCTGGCGCATCAATCGGCAGACATGCTAAAACTGTAAGTTTTGTGTTTGTCAGTCTCAACCGTCTGCATTCAGCGTGGCACTCCTCTCTCTCTTGGTACCAGCTGTCTACTCCCAATGCAATTCCTGCAGCAATGGCTATTCCAGTGGATACGGTGAGTATTTCTTCTCTCTTGCTCTGTCACTTGTGCACGTTGACTGCCACGCCAAGTATGAGCAATAAAATATCTTACACAATTCTGATAACTAGTAACCACCTTAGGCAATAATCGTGTGAAGAAGAACATTCCTAACATGCCCGGTCTATTGCCAGAATATTCCGGCGACGGTTTCACGGAGGCAACCAGAGTCCAGGAAACGCGACTCTTGAATTCGCAGTTCTTTAGTGAAGTCATCGGCGAAGAGGAGCTTTATTGGCATGAAGATCGCATGCGACAGGTGCAAGAGGCCTTGTGGGATGCTCTCCACAATATGGATCCCTCTTTGACCAGGAATCAAGTGAAACTGGAATTCTCTGCTAACCTTTAACTTTTCACTGGCACGTGAGAGCACCCTTCTATCCCCTAATACAGACCTCTCTTTAGGTGCCAGCCAGCCGCCAGCCGGCTCTTCGTCCGCCCCATCCGGGACATCCTCTTCTAATAATCAACCCGGTTATTTGCCCGACTATCAGGGTGACAAGTACACCAACCAGCAGCGGATCCAAGAGACTCAAGCCCTGAATAAGGCCTTTTTCGATTCTATTGGGGGTCCTCCTTCTCCCCCTCCAACAGTTCCAGCTGCTCAGGGGGAGAATGTCTGGCAGAAAATGGCTTATTCCGGGAACAGCCAAGGGTCGACTGGATCGCAGATGGGTGGACAAGCTAGTACTGGATACAACTCCCAGTACAATCAAGGACGAAGACGCCGATTTGCCCGTCATCTTAGCCAATAAGACAAGACGTGTAATTTCCGAGTATCGCAGATTGCGAACCAAAATGTGTACATTCGAAATAAAACTGCCATTTCCCTTCTTCCCGTCTAACATATCATTGACAGAAGATCGATAGAGAGAAAGAGACAAATTATTTAGGAACTACTTACTATGCTACAAATGGCTACAGTAATCAGCAGTATAGCAATCAGCCTTGTTGTGGTTCTACCAATTACAATTCCAATACGAGGATGTACAATCCCAGCGGCTACAATATGCAGTACGGCAATTCCTACGGTAATCAATACAATTCGAATTCGCCTACTCAATATTATAATGGCTTGATCAACACAAATCTAGGCTATCCTGCAAATAACTATGGAGCTAATACATATAATCAGAATAGAATGTATGACTCTACAGGCTACGGTACAGGCAGAGATGTATCTCTTTTTAATAAAATATCTAGGAATGACAGGATATAATGGCGGAATGTCGGGCTGTTGCTCCTCGGTCAGTAGCTCTTGCTGCTACCAAACTAGGACATCTGGAAATGTTTATTATGATCCCAATATGAGAAGTACTACTGCTACCCCTTACGGATATGGTTCGACAACTTCATTCCCTTACACTAGTACTTACATGAATAATTATGGAAAGAAGTAAGACATCCGTATATACCTTCTCAACAGAACCATGACTTTCTCAAAGATACTCCTCATACTTTCTTGCATAAATAAAAAAATTACTGTATCTTATGTTTATTGTTGTTTCTGAACAGCTTTCGAAATAATAAAAAAAAACAATAAAGAAATCCTATCTACTGAACAAACCCGTGACAACAAATTAAACATTCAATCCCATCTATCGCGGTTTACTAAAGAGGCAAGGCTATCTTCAATGGTAGAATGTGAGTGCAACAGGTTTCCTATGTTGGCTCGTCTTCTGATAGCATTTCTCGAACCATCAACTCGCTTAGGCTACAAAAATATAATTAATATTGGCATTATATATTCCAAAATATTTACGCTACAGCCAATGAATTATCCACTAAAATGCAATAGAAAAAAAATCTAATAAAACGGAAACCACAATCACAAACCTTTCCTGGCATTGAGGCCGCTTTTTTATCAGCTTCCTGTTTCTGCCGTATTTCCTCCAAACCAGAAACATTAATAGAATTAAAGTAGTCTGTTTCAGCATCCTATGAAATTAATTGAAACAAAAAATAACTTGATAACCTTGGATACAAATGGTTTTGTAAGTAACTTCATAACATCCAATTCACGGGCAAGCCTCTCACGCAGAACTATTATATCATCTTGTTTGACTGGATAATCAGGCCGACCGGTACTATAACAAAGTTTTTATAAAAAGATATTTTCATTTATCATATAAAAAATTATCGTTCCACTCACGCTTTTTGCTGTGGAAGTAGCGGTCCTCGGTATCCAATTTGCCACACTCTTCTGTCCCAATGTCTTTTATTAAGATTACCACGGAGAGCACGCGTTAGAAACATCTAAATGAATATTACAAGTTCAAATGATTGCAAAGATAAATAACGAAATACATTTAAAAAACGAAAACATATCAAATATTATAAAAAGTCATTCATTTACAGATAAAACCCGTAATAAATATCACATTAAAAAACCCGGTACAAATCGATAAATACGAGTAGAAGAAGTCAGGAGGAAGTTTCTAGTGGTACCACGTAGCAGTTCCATATCCATCCATATAATTGGGCATTGTGTTTTGTGAATTCGTGTATGTCTGCTGCTCCATCATGTTATGTGGGACTGGATTTTGTGAATACGTGTGCATATAGTTCTGATGTTCCGGCTAAAAAGATTAAAATGTGTTAAAAAAATAGAAACCGCGAGAGGTTGCGGCATAATGGACGACGGGTTATTGGCATAGGGCGTCCAACTAGGAGTGCCGGGAGTGGAATATGCCAAATAACGGGAGCATGAAGAATCCTGAAGTTTTTAAGTTGTTAAAAATTTCTTTTTTTATATGTTCAAAATGAAAAATTGGTTTTCGACTACCAACTCGTAATTTACATTTATAGAAGGATGAACTGGACGTGTCGTTGTTCTCATTTGCTTCAGACGATTAGCCGTAACTGAGGCTTGAATAGGTGGCAGCTCTGGCGGATCATTCCAGCCTAAAAAATTATACCTAGTGTGAACAGTAAACCATATAAAATGCAGATCCTCCAAATAAGTTTATCTATAACGACATACCTGCAGAAACTGTTGGAGGAAGATTGGTTTGCACCGATGCAAATTCATTTGCCATTCTTAGAAAATTCGATGTTGTATAATCTTTATGATTCTAATTAAGTTCTTTCCAATGAAAATATAGCCAACTTCTGTAAAGCTCTTTTGCACTCACCTAAACCATGAATAAAATGTTAGTTCAAAGATCGTAAAAAGTTTGCTTTACACACACAGTAAATAAAATTGGATAAATACGAGGAACCTTTGAAAGCGACACTGACAGATAGTTTGAAAGTAGCGAGATTATAGACGAAAACGCAAAAGAACGACTGAAATACATTTGACAAGAGAGATAGCAACTGATCGAGAAAACAGACGAAATTCTCAACTTTTGCTATTTTCAACAACGGAAAATGGCAACACGACGCCGTGCGAAGAAAAACATTTCCTCACTTGCCAATTTACGAAAAGGAGAGCGCTCGAGCATTGGCAAGAGATTATCGATATCGATGTCATCGCGATGACACTTGACGATTTTTAAAGGGACGATAAGGCAGGATTTGAATTCAGCTGGATTTCCGCTGATTCCAGAGTACGCGTAAACATCATGCACATATTTTGCAAATTCCAAATGAAAAATTACGTTTTTCTTTAAAACTGTTATTTTCCATGATCTGATTTTATTTGCAATCGACTCAGCTGATTTTTAGAAACATTTTGATATATGAACCACTTCGTAAATCGCCAAAATATTATTTTATACTCAAAAAGCTCAATTTGCACGAATTATTTCTATTTTTTCTTTCCTGCTACTTTTCGCTTATTTCTTTTTTGTTTTATAGTAATTCGACGTTGGCAAAACACTAGAAAAGAATAAAAAACGATAAAAATGCATGCTGATAATTTTTTGCAAATAGCTACAGTAAGCCAAGCGCGCAATTCCAGCTAATTCAAATCCTGCCTTATCGTCCCTTTAAAGGGACAGTGCAGGTGAGAAAAGTACGTGGGCCCTACTGTACCCACGCCGCGTCGAAAATGTCTGCGTACGTAAAAATTATTTTTGATGGAATTTTATTTTGTTATTTTCAGTAAAATTTCTAATGTTTCTTTATTTTATATGATCCCTCTATGCATAAGAGTTATTAACAACAAAAAATTTAAAAAAAATAAAGCAAAAACAGAGAAATACACGAAAAACGAAAAAAAAAATTTTATGTACGTAATGACATTTTCGATCACCGAGTGGGTGCACTTGGGTGCACGTATTTTCTCACCTGCACTGTCCCCTTAATGGTTGGGTGGAGTCTTCACTACCACCAAGAAAAAAAGTCTTGACACTGAAGGTTGTGAAAAACGACTGCCGAGAGTTCTATTCTATTCTATTCTATTTATTCATATCTACATTTATCATTTATCTGCCGAGAGTTTACGGGTGTAATTCCTTGGAATTTTCAACGAAAAATGGGGGTTTTTATAGGCATTTATTTTTTTTCTAAACCAACTTGCGCGCCTTACGGCGCGCCCCGCAAAAATTTAGGCCGCGGCGGGGATCGATCCCCTGACCCCACGAGTGTTAGCACGGTCGGACAGACAAACAAACAAACAGACACGTTAACACTTTTTATTATGGATAGGGACCGCAAAGTGAAAGTTAGATTTCACCGTAGTGCATTGATTTTGGTACCATTCGACAGATCTCATCGAAATAAGCAACTTTTGTTTTTAGAGTAAGGAAATTGCCCCACACAATCACGAGATATCCCCGTTTTTAGGAGCCGCATCGGAGCTTTTTTTTCAATGAAATTTTGGTTGCGCTCTCTAGACCCAAGCCGCTTGGTCGCTTGGGCGACTAGGGTTCGAGCGACTAGGGTTCGATCCCCGTCGGTGTCAAAAATTTTTGCTTTTTTGACTTTATATACCAAAATGCTCCCCATGAAGAGACTAGGCGAATGCTGCAAAAATTATAAAGATTGAGTTACGCATTTTCGAGAAAATCGCATAAAATGAATTATAATTAGCGACGGCGCGCGCTTACTCTTCAAAAAATTGCTTATTTTGCAAATTCGACTTATAAAACGCCCTGGTAAAAAATTCAGCTAGAACAGATTTTGCTCATTTTTTGCCAGGAAGTAGCAAACATCATAACCAACCGAAAACACAAAAAAACTCGCTGGAACCAATCCAGGTAAAGAAGCATGAGCTATTTTTACAAAATGAGAAAACTCAACAATTTTTATAACATGTTTTCTTCTCAAATACTACACTTTTTCTTCCTGTTTCTTTTTGTTCTATATAGCATAGAGTGCGGATAAAATTATCAGATAAAAGAAAACTGCTTATTGTTGCAAAAATATCTCATTTGATTGCACTCCAATTTAGCAACTCCAAACTGATATACAAATTTTCAGCTAGAACGGATTTTCCTTATTTTTTATATATAAATTGTACACACTATTTGCTATAAAAAGCAGCAAAAAACAGCCTGGAACCAACTCAAACAAAAAAGTTATGGACAAAAAACGATTTTAGGATACAATTTCTCCTATTTTAAGAAGCTTTTGAAGAAATCCGTTTTTTCCATTCGATTGTACGTTAGAAATTACCTATTGGGCGAAGGATTTAGACCATAAAACCCCATTTCTCAAGAGATAGCCCTTCTTTTAAAAAAAAGACCAAAATTTCCTATCAAAAAGTGTCGCCTCTTTTTGGCGCGCGTTTGCGGTCCCTAATTATGGATAATGCCCCATGAATTCTTCACAGCTCGCCGCCGTGAATAAAATTTGGACATTGCGTACTTTTTAACTCAAATAAAACGTCTCACCTCGCCATAACGAAATCTCGACAACGACACAATATTTTTGAGATCTCTTTTTTTTAATAAATTCACCATATCGAAATCTCCTAGAATGAGTTTTTCCAGCGAAATCTGACGGCTATTTCACGGTTAAATATAGAGAAACAGTTTAAAATAGCTGCCATTTATTTATATTAGATCTGATGTGCCTCAAAAAACTCATTCTAGGAGATTTTCATATGGCGAATTTATTAAAAAAAAGAGTTCTCAAAAATATTGTGTCATTGTCGAGATTTCGTTATGGCCAGCTCAACTGTGATATTTGCCATGTAAAATTTGAATTTCCCTTTGGCGCGCATCGAATTATTTTCTTAAAATATATTTTACTCAAAGTACTGACATTGTTCTTAACTGAAAATAGTTGCAAAATTCTAATTACACTGAGAGCAACATTTTGATACCAAGATGTACATAAAACGGTTCAGAAAATAATTTTTGATACAAAAGTCCTTTTGCTTCTACTAAATTTGTTCATTTTTCTGTTCTCGCTTAGTTCTTCATTATTTTTAATATTTTC
This sequence comes from Oscheius sp. DF5033, assembly GCA_964036215.1. Taxonomy (NCBI): domain Eukaryota; kingdom Metazoa; phylum Nematoda; class Chromadorea; order Rhabditida; family Rhabditidae; genus Oscheius; species Oscheius sp. DF5033. The sequence goes on along the minus strand of CAXIWN010000013.1, from coordinate 4,642,690 downwards.
TCGCGTCCTATAGTAATTTGAGGTCGGTAAAACACGAGAAAACGCTAGAATCTCATAAAAATGCTTCTTTAAATAAGTTAGGTTCCTGAAGCGATCACGCGCCAGACCTTTAAGCTGTCCTCCCGCGGCGAGCTGTGTCTTTTACATTTTTAAAATAAAAAATTTGGCTCAATCTGTTCGACAAATTTTAATATTTTTTTTTCAAATTTTTAATATATTGAAAGTTCCGACTGGGTGATTTCTGTCTGATCACAATGGGGGAGTTTCTCGCTTGTGTCTCGATTATCTTGAAACCTCATAGTCGGACAGAGTCGGAATATATTCAAGTTATTTGCAGTTCTTATCGGCGATCCCAAATTTTATCTATACTCCATAATCGACAAAGAATAACAAATAATTTTTTATCGGAACTTTGAAAGACAATTATAATAAAAATAAATAAAGAAGATTTGAACCAGTTCTTGAGCGAAAGACGTAAAAGAAGACGTAATATACGCTACAGGCCTCAAGAAGCAAAGAATCTGACGCACATAATGAAGCTATTGGAGATCGGCTGACTGACTGGGCGGGGCTGGCGTTTGCCTCCTTCAGTTCGTCTTCTCCACCTCGTTCTTCTCCACGGCTTTCTCTTCCAAAGGCGAGTCGTTCATCTCTGAATTTGAGTGAGTATGGCCGATAAAAGGCACTATGGTTAGGCTAGCTGACTCGATCCCCAGGATGTATTAGTGTTAGTTTCATTCCCTTACTGAGAGCCATCCTCCGGACACAAGCAATTCCCTGGGAATAGGCAATGGGCGAGCATTGGCAGACACCGGCATGGCAAAGGGACAAGCCCTCATCACTGCCGACACATTCATCGTCGGAGAAGCAGCGAGCTCCAATAGGACGAATTGCTAGACGACTTGGTGAGAGATATCTACGGCGAGAAACCTACTGCTCTTGACGGGGGACGGAGCCTCGTTGCCGCCGGGAGGACAGCAGAGGTTTACCCGCTTGACGCATTCAAATGAGGGACCGCAACTGCCGTCGCTGAAGCAGCCGGACACGGCCAATTCGCCATTGGGACATTGACCTGAACCAGGGACCCTAACATGCGGGGAAAAGGGACAAACTCTTTAGTTTGGGATTCTTCGACTGTGGGGGACAGCAGAGCCCATTATGACATTCCAGACCTACTCCGCAGAGGCCATTCATGCAGCCACTGGCTGCAGCGGATCCATCCGGACAGCTCATATCTCTTGCTGGAAGTATCAGCTGTTTCTCTTTCGTTAGGAAATAGGGATTGGATTAGCCACCGAAAGATAAGGGATTGGGTTAGTCAGCTAGCCTACAACGTCAGAAGGAGATACTCACGAGGCATAAAGCTGCTCAACGGTCGACCATAACCGAGCTGCGGTCTCTGAATACCCGGACGAAGTCTGGAGAAGACGGTTGTGGTGGAACAGCACAGATCGGCGTAAGTATAACAGGTGAAACCAGTTGGACATTGCTGACTGACACAAGGGCCAGCCTGTTGAGCTGCGGCACATACTCCCTCAGCTAGAAAGTACGATAGAGAAGATAACAGCGGAAACTTACTCGATCCCAAGTCGATGCAGATACCAGTACCCTCAGTATCGATTGCCAATCCATAGACGACAGTGTAACCAACTGGACACATTCCCCCGACGGCGGGTCCGATTTGGAATTGTGGATCATCTACGTTGACAATGGGACAACATTGGGTAAGAGTGGCATCGCAGGCATATCCTGGCTGGTTGGTATTTCCTTGCCCGCAAGGTCCAGCGACACCGGTGGTACAGGGTCCAATGGCTCTGATATTGGCGGCTCCGCACTGTCCGATGGGAGTAGCTGTTCCTGCGCAGCAGACACCATTGGTGAGAGTGAGACCAGCGGGGCAAGCGTTGTTGACAGCTGGCTGTCCGGCAGAGCCATCGGGGCAGACGGAAGAGCAGCAGATTCCATTCTGGGCAGTGTAACCAGTGGGACAGAGGCCATTGACAGTGGGACCAAGAACAGTGCCACCATTGGGACAGGAATTGATAGCACAGCAAATGTTTCCAGTGGTGCAAGTGTAGCCGGAGCCGCAATAATAAGTGATTTGGACTCCTCCACAGCCATTTCCAGTACATGAGGGAATACAGGCACCAACGGCAGCCGAGCCATCGAGACAGCGGACAGAAGATGTTCCACTTCCAACACAGCAAAGTCCGTTGGTGCAAGTGTAGCCAGTTCCACATTGTCCGTTGACACATCCTCCGACGGCTTGGGTTCCATCAGAGCAGACTGAAATATTATTTGTGATAATAAAAGGGGAGAGACAAACCGAATGGATTGGTAGTGGTGGTGGAAGGACAGCAGCTGCCAGAGACACAAGTGTATCCAGTGGCACAGGTTCCACTGACACAGGCACCAACGGCACTACCGCCAGAAGGACAAGTGTAGACGGAAATGGAAGGAGCCGAGTAACTGGGGCAGCAGCTGCCAGAGACACAAGAGTAACCAGAAGCACAATATCCGGAGCTGCACTGGCCGTTGGGGTATCCACCTCCGGGGCAAGTCGAGATGACGATAGGCTGCTGTTGTTGAGAGCAACCATTACAGCCGGATGACGACGGAGCGGCTACTGAAAACAATCTGTTATGCACGATAGAAAAGCAAGGAGAAGGTGTTTAGGGAGATGCTCACAAGTGCAGCAAGGCCTAGAGCTGAAGGTCAGTTTCGAGCTGGTTTTCTCCGGCTCAGGTTCTTCCCGAGTTGGTCGTCTCGACTTGGGTCGACTGGGATTGTTAGCATCAGTTAGAGGCAGAAGCAGGGGACAACAATAGCCGAGGAGTCGATCGCAGGACAAACCCGGCGGACACTCGTACCCAACGGAGCACTTCAGAGGACTGTCAAAGCCCCCAGCACATGTGTCTGAAATGGTTAGGTGCCAAGCTGGGAGTTAGTACTGACGACCATCTCCCGTGGCTGGAACGAGGATACTGTCAAGGTCAGCCAAGTTCTCGGGGAATCCATAGCCGGGTGGTCCGACTGGCCAATCGTCTTCCTTTAAAAGCGTGGTGTCGTTGCTTTTCATGCTAGTTAGGGTGCTAGTGCCGTTGCTAGTGGAGTTAGTGGCTAAATTGTGAGGGATTCTCGGATCCGTGCAACATGTCGACTTACCGATGATGGCGGGAGCGGAATTGGAACTGCCGGAACTGCAACAATATCCATTGTTACAGGTTCCACTGCTGCAGGGATTGCTATTGGAGCAGGAGCTGTAAGTGCAGACGAGTCCGCTGACAGCTTGTTGTCCTAAATGTATCAGTTTCTGCAACAGGAAAAGGAAACAGTAAAGAGGAAAGGATTAGTCATGCGGTTAGATAAATAAAGCTTTATTTATTCCTTGCTGCACATGCAAAACTGACGAAGAACCCGGCTCTCTTCTGAAATATGACCGTATTAATTGGCTCGACCTCGACATACCTTTCTATTCGGACGGTTTGCAACATTTTCCCTTGCTATTGCAGAAATACGGTCGCGGACATTGGAGACTATATCGACACGAATTGCCAAACCGTGGTGAGACTTCTTCTGTACCTTTTGGGCAGGCGCCATCCTCCCTTTTCACTTTTGTTTCTTCTTCTGCTAAAATAGTAATTTCAATGTATCATGGTAGAAAAGCATACGGGAGACACAGCAGACCTTTTGGCGGCCAATTTTAATACAAGAATGGGCTGAACTCGGGCAGAGATGGTTCTCGTCGCAGGAATCCTCGGGGACAGTGCCATCAGGACAGAAGACATTGAGCCGGCAGCATTTGCCATCCAAAGAGCAGGTAAATCGAGGGGGGCACAAAGAGATAGAAGAACACGTCGGAGACTGGAGACAGCGTGGCTGAAATAGTCGACTGAGTTAGGAAATTGATCATCTGATACCTTTTTAATGAGGGAGATATCTGACGTCGATGTTTGGACAAAAATCGGAGTCGGCTCATCGTTTCTGGTCACTTCAGCATTTTCTAGTGGGCAGCATCGACTGTATTCACATCTGCTGGCTAAGGGACAGTCATCATCAGCTCGACAGGTTTCGGGTAAAGAAAGAGCGAGAAGTCCACTGGCGCATTTGGCGAGTGTTAGTCGACAGCAGACGCCGAACATGCATTCACTTGACTCAGGACATGGATCGGAGAGCGAACATTTGGACACTCGAGGATCAACCTGGAAAGGATACGGCTACTTCGATTGAGAAATGAGAACAAACCTCGCAGACATCACTCGGGCCGAAGCCAGGCATCATTGAAGTCGGATGTTGGGGACTGTGAGTTGTCGACTGAGTTTTTGAACTCTCATCTGCATCGTATGGATGTTCAGATTCTTCAGTAGCTTCGACAGCTGAGGAGATGGGATTCTGCTTCGAAGGGCAGCAACCACCATAAAGACATTTCTCCTTCGACCCACACTGATAATTCGTGGTACAGGCGAATCGAACAAGCGTTTCTTCGGGACAGATAGCCAGTCGACAACAAGCTGCTTCGCAAATGAAAGCCTTTGGACATTCTTCATCCGCATTACAGTCTGCTTGGCCCATACAGCGAGCTGAAAAAAAGAGATGTTCGACTCGTGCAGTATCTTTTTTAGCCATCGTCGGACTTCGGCTACTGTCCTTCGTCTGCTGTCATTTTTGGCCGTCTTCGTGTGTGGTCAAACACTCATTAGCCCCGAAAGTGCGCTGCGCACCGCGATACGCAAACTTCCTTTAGCTTAGCTAACAAATAAACAGCACTCACCGCCTAATGACGCCCCAGCACCCAGTGGTTCGTAGGACATCGTCGTGCTACTCGGAGGGACAGGCGACGATACTGAACAAGTTCATTAAACTAGCTGGATGGGGTTGACACACCTTCAATAATGTTTTCCACGGCTTCTTCTCGCAAGGGAACGGCATATGTGGCATCCTCTTCCGCGAATTTCTTATTATGCGGAAGACTGACAACCCGAAATCCGGGAGCCGGTCCTTGTACAATTCCGAGGTCGAAGAGGTCGGTAGGGGAAACAAAGGGAAGAGTCTGGGTTTTGGAAGGAGAGCGGTGCTTTCGAGAAACACAACAACTGTCAGAAGAGCAGAGGAGAGGCTGAGGACAAGGTTTAGCATTGGAACAGCGGATACAAGCAGCCGGTCGGGCACAGCAGACGCCTTTCGCTGTGCATTCAGTCTCCCTGGAGCAAGGGCACGCTCCAAGCGGAGCAGATCCATCCGCACACAATGCTGCAGTATTATTAAAATTTCGAGAAATTTAGAAAACATCAAAATGAGTGCATAAAAGCTTACTGCTGCTATGTGCCGGTATGCACTGCCCATGTTCGCATACCGTACCGAGAGGACAGTCAGAGCAGTCATTAGAAATAGGGGAAATGTTAGCAGGAGTGTTAGCTGAAAGAAAATAAGGAAAAGAAGAGGTGAAAAGCGATTAAAGAAGTAAAAGAAGAATAACCCACGGGCTGGACCGGGCTTCCTCAATGGCACGGTACAGGTCTGCTGCTCGAAGCTGAAGACAAAGCTTTCCTGACAAGACTTCTTCACCCAGCGCATGGTTCTGAAGGGGAAGAATATAAAAGCGGTCAATAAAGTCTAACGTCTGGTCACATTGAAGATAGTTGACGGGATTGTTTTGATCGGCCTGGAGACACATGGCGGAGACGGCGCAGGAATCGGACTCGCGGGCGCCATTATCTTGCTCTGTAATTGAGATATTTTCCCTTTTTTTCTTGTGATGATTTCGAATCGATCCATGGGTGACCCTCCCTGAGGGACGAAGAGGCGAGCCTTATTTGCTTGCGTCGCCGGGGGTAGTCACGCAGCGGGCGCTTTGAAACCTCAGACAGGCTCAGGAGGACGGGCACCAACAAAAGGAGTCAAGACAGTTAATTCCGATGCCTTGAACCATTGATCGAGTCGGTTCTTTTTTTGAAACCAAACAAATATCGGAGTGACCATCTTTTTGTTTTGCGAACTTCCGCCTGTCGCTTGTTTGCTCGCAAATCTTATCGACTATAGGATTACCGTAACGGATACGTTTCATTGAAAAATCAGTAGAAGTAGACACTCACCGCAAATATTCGGATTGGCTGGCTTCTTAGATGGCCTGTGCTGAACAGTCTCGGCAGCAGGTGGACTAGCAGCTCGGGACTTTACTACCCAGACACCGTCGCCTTCGGGACTGCTATAAGGAGAAAAGGGTGAGGTTTGGTAGGGATGACATACTCTGAAGCGGCCTCACACTTTAGGAAAAATTGTGTCTGTTTGCCACCAATTTGAACATCTTGCATGCCCAGCTTACAATTTCCACCAATAACCGGCGTCGATTGTGCATAGACCGCTGAAGAATGGGAATTGGATTCGGAAAACATGGACTAGGAAGTGGGTATGGTAGATGAGGGCAGAGATTAAAAGATATTGATCTGATCCAGAAAAAAAAACGAACCTAGAACAGTGGCGAGTAGTGTCAGAACAGTCCGGCGCAGCATGTTGCTTCTCTGCGCGACTGTTGGCTATGCGAGGTCTGAGCACTTGAGGGCCAAAGCACCGCCCCTTTTCTAGCTGCTGACCCTCCCTCTAAGTCCACTGAAGCCGCGCGCAAAAACATCTACACAAATACGCCCTTACGAAACATTTTCAGCGGCCTGGAGCCTATTTTTGGGATTCAAGCGGAGCAGGAGCACTCTATGCATGCGGGACAGGAAGAGATGTGTCATATACTCGTTTGCTATTTTAAGAAAGGACAAACTGGTGACAGACAGAAAGCGGCAGATGAAGGTGAGACCAAATTTCTCCTGAAGAGAGTGACCAAAAAACTTTCTTCTTGTGGATGCGAAATTTCCCGTTTTCTCCCTCGTTGTTCTTTAGCCGCAAGTTCAGAGTTTTTGTCGAGATCTCTCACCCTCTCATTACCCGCGACCATAACGAAAGCGGATCTGCCAGGTACGAGAGCGAATCTGCCAGGTTCTCTTGTCGTACCAAGTTTACACAGGCAGCGCCAGTTGCAATTGAAGGATATGAGGAAGACGGGTCCGGAGTGTCGGTAAAAACTGTCCTCTTGGTACTTTCTATTGCTTGAGGTTTCCGTGAGACGAAAACTGTCAGCCGAGTGTCTTTTGTCTCAAAGGGGACTGTCCAAATTGGTCGCGGCTGCTCGAGTTTTGGAGATGTCATGTGATATAGGAGCCTGTCCTCCCGGAGGCACTCCAAAATGCCTTTTTAGGCCTGTTTGACATGGCCGGACATAAACCGGAGTTCAACGGGCGCAAGATGGACAACCGTGAGAAACGTTTGCTCAGGAGGTTCCATTTGCTTCCTTCTTTCAACCAGAGAATATCTTGTCCTCCAGGCGCAAACAGATGCCGTGGTCAAGCGGCAAACACGGCCGCAGGGCACGTCGTGACCATTGATAAGAGGCCGCCGCAAAAAGAGACGAACGCCACACTCGATGTTAACATGCCTTAGCATATCGCCTTAGCATATAGAGATCAAATGTATCTCGGGATCAAATTTTTCCCATCGTCGTCAACCCTTGACATTCTCCACTGGGATCCTGTACTCCGGAAGACTCAGATCTCCTCCATCTTGTCTTGTATCTTGGACTCATCGTGGCGACTCGACTTTCCAGTCGGAGTGACTGTCGTCTCCTCGGCAAGTTATCTGGTAACAGGCGAGTATTGCACCTTCGCTAGCCGTTCCGCCGGCGAGCAAACACTCGTGCACGCGCCGACGCAGCGACTTATCACCGTTGCTTCATCACGCCGCTAAAAGCGCTTATTTCCAGGGAGTCTTTACCCGATTCGGAAACCCATCCTGTCCCATTTTAGAATGGACTAGTTCTTCCAGAAAGCGGTCCTAGTACGACTGATGGCGACCTTTGTACCTTGCCGTTGTACGACGGAAGATGGTCACTGATATTTGCATATTCCGGCTCACACTTGTAGTGATCTCGTCGACTGCACTTTTCAAGAGCTTTGACTAGAGAATGTATTCCGTCTAGGCTCTTAGTAGGCGACATATTGCACAAGAAAGACAAGAAGTCATAATAAACTCAAAGAGTCGGCTATGAAATGGGTTACGGTAGCGAGATGTGATCTTTGATTTCAACTACGAATAGAAAATGGTAAGATGTCGTGTTCTAATCCGTCTACCAATCGAACTTCTTGCCTCCAGGAATATCAAGAAAAAAGAGGACAGTCCTCCCTTCCTGTTGATCTGAAATATTCCCCCCCCCCCCCCCCCCCCCCCCCCCCCCCCCCAAAAAAAAAAATTTGTTCTGTGTCACGAGACGGAAGAAATAGAATTTGAGAAATGTGATTCTCGTGAGGGTGGACGACCTCAACCGGAGCGTCGTAGTTGAATGACATCGTTTGTTGCATCGATCGACCCCACCCATCCATCTACCGGTAGCTAGCCTCCTCGTAGCCTCTTCTCTCCATCGGATGGGGCTTTGTTTGCAATTGTCCCTTATTGCTGTCCTGTCCTCCTCCTCTTCCGTCATCCTTGGATCATCCGATCCGTTTTGTTGACTACTTTCGGTTGGCAAATTAAAACTTAAAATTCTCGTTTGACCAATATTTTCAATCAAAAATCAGTCAAGTATGAAAACGACCCTGGTCAGTTGCAATTTGATGAATTTAGTAAAAGGGCATCCAGCAAAACACTCCAAGTTATTTTCCTCCTTTTCCGATTCATTTCATAAATAGTTGCCAATAATGACGGAAATTCAATTGTTCGAAGGAGTCGGTTACAGTAAGCAGTAAAGCCGGGCAATTTCTGGTTGCCCTCATAAATTAGAGTGAGAGAATCGCGAGACGTCATCTCCCCTGGAAATGGGCCTAATTGCTCAGTCGGCTGTGGTTCTTATTGAGAGAAAGATGAATTCGCGCCAGGCAATTACCAATTACCTCCCCCATTGCTTGACATTTCTTTATCTTGCATCAGATTCCTCTATTTGGAGTCGACCACTCTTCTGTTTATAAAGGAAGAGATGAGACCTGTCCTGAATGAGCATCAAGGGGCAGCTGGGGCGGGGGTGACCCTCTGATTTGTACCACATGTGTCAACTTTAACTGCCTCCTCAAAATGTCGTCGGCCTTACACCAAGTCCCTCTTTTTCCTCTTAATCGGTTGCCTTTGTTTCATAGCCACCTGTTGGTGCCTACTCTCGTCCCTCAAGAGGAGGCAAACGGCTTCGCATTACCTCTAATGTGTGTCCAATTTCACGATTAACCTCGGCAATGCAATTCTCTTCTCTCTCTCGTTCTTCAAAATAAGATTATTTACTAAAAAGGAAAAGACCTGCCCTCAGGCGTGACATTTTTTGGTGAACTGTTTACTTCAAGGTTCATAGGTCCACTAAAATGGCTGAAAACACCCTGCGAGGCCATTTTAATCGGACTCCCGTAAACCTGGCTTTTTCTTTCCTTTATCAGCAGTTTGAGGAGAATATGCTAAAAGAACTCTTCTTTACAAGTTTCATGAAGAAATGTCTCTTGTCGACAGTGAACAGAGTCAGTATCGGTGTCCTCGTGTTATTGGTGGTGCCGTCTTGCGGAAGTCAGTTCAACGTCAAAGGCAAGGAGAAACACACGGGCTTATCTTTACGGCCCTTCTCCCGCTTGCTCCGCAGCCCTCCGAAAATCCACTCTCTCTCTCGTTTTCCTTTTTAGAGCATCCTCTCTGTCTGTCTTTTTTTTTTCTAATCTACCAGTTGTTATTCCTCCGAACGCACGGGAAGCTGGAGGAGAAGGCGGAAATTGTTGGAAATTGTCTGGTCACCGGATCCAATTCAAACAAGTCAGGATTCTTTAGTTTTGCTCTAAATGGAGTGGGTGTCGCCGTGGTTCCAATCTCTACAATATTTGACGCCAATTTAGATTTGGTCCTCCCACACATTTTGCCTCTTATAAAGGTCCCTTGCAAATTCTGGATATCCTTCGAATTACTTCCCGTCCCTTCAATTCAATTTTTTTCTCCCTTTCTTCGCTCCTATAGAGAGGTTTATGTGTGTGTGAACGGCGGCCAGCCATTATGAGTCTAAGTACCCATTGACTTCACATTACTGCACAATAATTCACTTGTCTCTGTCACATCCTTTGTCATCGGTCAAGAATTGGTGGTCCTACTTCTCGATTTGATCTCTCTCTGTCCTAATCTGTATAATTGACGATCCTTGCAATTACGTGAAATCGGTCTTCTCCTGCCAAATATAAGTTAATTTAGCCGCCGGCGGATGTTCGAATTGGTTCCATTAAAACTGCTCCTCGTGTCCATTCCTCTTTCTCTCTCTTTCTTTTGTCAACCACAGTCGACCCCGTATATCATCGTGAGAGCTTCTCTCGTCCCTTTCCATTAGCGGATATTCAATCGTTTTTCTTTATAATTCTTCATTCAAAACAGAGGTGTAACATTTTTCCTTCTGTTCTTTGAATCAGCATGATGTCGACTATATTCTGTTAATCTGATTTTAACCGAGCCTGATCAGTCACGCTGCAATTAGTCGCCGGTAACGAGCCCCATCGGACAGGTGTCTCATCGAGTCGAATCTTTGTTTTCTTTTCTTCCCCCAAACCATATGTTCTCGTTAAAAAATTGGACTAGCAGATGCCTCGCTCATATAACATTGTTACAGATTTGATCAACAACCGTTGACACACAACAGCCCCGGGAAAAGACGACAGGTAGGGCGGTATGTAGCTCATAAAGGCTTTATGTAGAATAATGGACGCTTCGGCACATTGCTTGACGGATCGGCAGATGATGCTGGCTGTTAATCCAATTGAAAAGGTTTTTATTGGGATGATTTGTCCTGTCATCATTGTCTTCGGCATCAGTGGTAACATCCTCAATCTCACTGTTCTCTTGGCTCCTAACATGCGAACTAGGTAAGTGTCTCGATCATTATAACGCATATATGCAGATCCAATTTGTTGCTGGCTTGTCTAGCGGTGGCAGACATTGTCTTCCTCGTCTTCATGCTTCCTCATTGTCTGGCCCATTATCGGATATTTGCATTTAGTTACTGGTTTCGCCGACTGTACCTTGGTAATAAACTGCATCTTTTGGCTATCCTGAATTGGGCTTCGGCTGCCGCCATCTGGTTATTTTCCTGACGCTGATAAATAAACTCCATATTTTAGGCTGGTCTTTGTCATCTGCCTCGAGAGACTCATGGGAATCAAATATCCATTGTCTGTGAGAAAACACAAAAAAGTTGTCGAGCCTTTTGATTAAAACGAGTTTGTTTCTAGATTTTGACACCAGCGACCGTCGTCACTTTTGTCGTCGTTACCACGGGGATTCTTACTTCTTACAATCATTTCAGCTACTTTTGTGCCACCCGGCATTTTTGCAATGGGACGCAATACCACGCGATGTGTATTAGAATGGATTCAGAAAGGTATAAAGAAATAAAAAAATCAAGAAAAGACAGTTTAGATGGTTCCGAAATCAGACCAACCCGAACTCGGCCTTTGTCAAAGGAGTCGCTCACTGGGGTCCGTATGTCAACGCCATCTTCGTTGTCGTCCTTCCCATTCTCATGGTTCTCATCTCAAATGCCATGCTTATCTACACTCTCCGACAACGACAGAAATTATTCTTGATGCAACAAACATCACTAAAATCCGAATCACACTTCAATGGAGCTCAATCAAGGACAGAACACAGGGTTAGTAAACTGGATGAGAAAAGAAAACGAAGGAAGTTCAGGTGACCATAACGGTCTGCGCCATAGTCACGTGTTTCACAATCACCCAAGGCCCATCGGCACTCATCACCATCATGTCCGATGTGTTGTATTTCCATCATGAATGGATGGTGGCCGTGGTAAGTCAATCTGATCGAAGCAAGAGATGATCGCCTTTAGACAGCCGTGATAACGACAATGGTAGTACTTGGCAAAGCGTTGAACTTTGTGTTGTTCTGTCTCTCATCAGCCACATTCCGTAGTCGACTACTCACCCGAACCAAGAAGGGTCTCCTCCGCAAAACTACAAGGTACACAGCCGTGCAGTCCCCGTAGTCATTTTCCCCCACGGGCATGGCTGTGTTCTGGGCCACTTCAAGTCTCTAACGCCAGTCTAACACCAAGCTTCGTAGGCACACTTCAATGTCTACGAGACACACCTCCTGCACTACTTCGACGGTGGTTGAGACCATCGAGACTCACGCCGTCACCCGGACGACGAGAGCCAACAGCGAATGCGAGGAGAAGATTCCACTGCGGGGAGTCAAGCGAGGCATGAGCATGATGTAGCTGACGTAGTAACTTTGGTTCTGCTGTGGATATGGCCGTCTTTCCCCAACATTCCTTCCATTGTATTTATTGTGATCTCGCCATATTAACGGGTACATTGAGATTCGAATAAAATACTCGGTTGTATTGTTTATCTACGCCATTGTCTTCCCGATACCACTCAAAGTTTTGGGGAGAATGGAGTTGACCAGAAAAAAAGCGATTGGAAAGGATCACAGAGCACTACAGTCATTTGTTTTTGAGTGATAACTAGCAGCTCCCAAAACCACAATCCCCTTCCACTTCTTCCATGTTTCCGCTTCTCATTCTGCTGGTTTTTAACTTCTCATTCACTTTCGCGGAATCATGTCCTGGGGGTGGCATCTATGAATCGACATTCAAAAAGTACGAAGACAGACTGTAGTACTAGTTAGAGTCAGATGTTACATCTACCACAATCAGCCCTCCATTTTCCTTGCTGCCGAATCGATCTGTCGCTCTATCGGTGCTAACTTGGCAGAAATTAGGAATGCTTACGAAAATACTTATGTATCCGGCAAGAGCTCTACAATAATCGATATCTGATCTTTTTCAGCTCTTGTTAGTTCGACGAATGACACGTCCTTTTCTGCCTATTGGATCGGGGCGAATCTTCTCATGGCCCCGAGGTGGACTTGGACAACGAATGACACTGTCCAATATACCAACTGGGCAGCTGATCAACCGCCAGACCCGAGTATTTTCCAATGTTCTAGTGTTCGGACAGAGAACGCTAATTTGTGGAACAAGGAACTCTGCTCATCTGCTCGGCCATTCGTTTGCACGACCAACCCGAGTTCTGATTTGCCAGGTTAATTATTCTGATCTAACCAGGGTTGTGCATCGGCGCGACAAGAAATAAAAGACTGTGTCGAGTCAAGTCCAACCGAGCGGAAACATATTTGTCCAATGCTTCGGCATGACTTTGATCG